>JARKIA010000310.1:0-184081 GCA_029289565.1 Mycena galericulata
GTGTAAAATAGATGAATTCAGGTGTGTATTGATACACGCCTTATCAACGAAATCTGGTTTCGGGATAAACACAAGCTCGCGGGGGATCGGGGTGGATACTTTGAGCAAGATAAACGGGAAAATAAAATGATCTGGATAAAATAATAAATAAATCGGACGGTTTGATCAACAATTTTGCGAAGATCTGGCACATGAAAAACATAGTCCCTGACCTTCCTCCGAGCCACCTACTTGTTTGTGCGTCTTCACGATAATGGCTCCTAAGCCCTGGGGCAGCGACGAACAGGTTACTTGGCTTCAATCATACGTTGGCAAATACATCAAGAGCAAGTCCGACGGCGACCAGATCAGCTTCTTCATGCGCATCGACGCAGAGTGGCTTAGACTGTGGCCAGAGGAAGCGGTTTTGGGCTTACCTAGGGATGATTCGGATGTCAGCCTCACGTCTGACCAATCCGCATTGTTGGGCCGGGCGCTCGAGAAAAGGAAACAGGTGAGCAAGCGCGTCGTGACACGTCAAGACGGGCGAATAAATAACTTACCCTTTTAATTCCCCAGCAACTGCGCACCTGGTTCCGGAATCACGTCTCGACGTCGCGAAAATCAGGTGCAACCACGGTGAAGAAAGACGACATGACTTCAATTTCCGCAGCACTGTGGAAAGACAAACGGCGCCATCGCGACCCCCAGCTCGTGGAGTTGTACCAAACACTGTATCCCGAGCGCGTCACGGCGGGCTTGAAGGACGCGAATTTCGAGGCTATACACAAAGGCGATGTTGATTGGGTTGGTATGGAAGGCGAAGAGCCAGCGCCTGCGTTGAAGGCTACAATCAAGCAACAGGCGTCAGCGAGGTTGTCGGCGAGGAGGGCTGTGAGTCAAAAGTTGTTTGAAGCCGAGACGGACGAGGTGAAGACGAAGGTGAAGTTGGAGCTGGAGAGAGTCAAGAAGGCGAAGTTGGAGAATAAGACCGAGGATGTCGAGCTAACACCAGAGTTGGCCCAGCTGTAAGTCGTTTCGTTGCAGTTGCAGAAGTGTCGCGCTGATTATTTTTGTTAGGTCGATCGACCAGTTGGAGGGGATAATCGATCGGCTGCACAGTCTGATCATGGAGAAGACAGGTTGGGTCGGCTTCACAATGCTCGGTGGCCCGACGCCGCGAGCAGGAGGTGCACTCGGAGTCGTGGTGTACGTTACTCCTAAGTTGTGTTGGGCTGTGTTGACTGATCACGGGCGTCCATAGATATTCTTGCGGAACGTCACCAAACGGCAACACCTTCAAAGATTCGCATCCCGACTGGAACGAGGGCGTAAGCTCCATTTTCGTGGAGTTTCTGAGGCGACGTTTCCGTGAGTGTCATCCGTGAATTTAACTGGAATTTTAAAACTAATTTTTTTCGTGTGACAGCGCGAGCCCTTCGCGATGCCATGGCTCTGCCCGACCCAGTCGACTCCGTCAAGATGGACTGTGAAGATGACCAGGACGATGGTGAAGAGCCGCCTGCAAAGTCGAAGCCCAAGAAGCAGAAAGATAAGCCGGAATTCAAGGCGCCCAAGAGGTCAAAGGGAACGACAGCGGTGGCAAGTACTGTTGCCGTGGCAGCGTCGGTGGCTGCAGCGGCTATCACGTTGTCATCTGCGACCCCACTCTCTTCGCCCACGCCGCCCTCGCCGCCCTCGCCGCCTCTCAATTCCGCCGCGGTACTCGATTTGCACCAGACTATGGAATCTGAATCGACATACGATATATCCCAGACCGCCGTGAATTCGACATACGGCCTCTCCCAGACCAGCACAGACTCTATGGACGACACCTCCCAGACTACCGCGAATACGACGTACGATCTCTCCTTCTGGGCAAGGCACCCGGGCTATGACTCAGGAGGGCCGGTCTACAGTTACACCGAAGGACAAGGCTTCGACTCGGGGGCAAACGACATGCAGCCCACGGAAGGGCAGGGCATGGACTTGTCCAGTTGGTCGGTTGAAGAAGACTTGAATCTCAACGATTTCGATCAGTTCATGGCAACCGTGCCAGAATACTTTGCGCCTCAGCCGCCAGCGTTTTTTGCCGCGCCTGATTTGAGCAGCGTGCACACAGAGGATGGGGAGATTGGGGGTGAGTAACCTTTTACATTGCGTTTGGAGTGGAGACTCATTTCATTTACCAGCTGTGCCTTCTGGAGAACGAGCGCTGACTGCTACACCGCGATCCCCGGCTCCGACCCCGCCAACATGTCCCTCGCTACCCGCAACTCCTGTGGGGCAGGCCACAGAGGTTAACCGTGCCCCGCCCAAGCCCCCGATGGCGACGTTGTCAACGGAGGCTGCGGCCTCAACGGCGGTGCGCCACCCATCTCCCCCGAATATGTTGCTGCCTTCGACGGTGGTGAGCCGCCCTTCACCCCCGAACACGTCGCCGCTGCCTCCGCGCATTGCGAGAACATCCTCGGCGGCCGCTGCTGCGAGGGGGGATGTGGTCGCCATTGTGGCATCGAGCGCGGCGTTGGAGGCCGCGATGGAGGCACGCAGGAAGCTGCAGGAGGAGGATACAGAGAACAGTAGCGAGGATGAGGAGCCGTTGGCGGGCCCTCAGTACCCCATCTCCAGACCCATGGCGAACCCACCGAAGCCGTATCTCGCCGCGAAAGTGGGGGGATCTGACAGCGAGGCAGGGGGCAGACGTGCGCAGGGTGGTCGTGGGCAAGGGCGCGGGCGAGGGCGAGGGCACGGGCGCGGGAAAGGGAAAGGGAAAGGGCGAGGCGGGAGGGGAGGGGGAGGGGGAGGAGGAGGAAGGCAAGGGGCGGAGGTATTCGAGGGTGAAACGTCGGGAGCAGGGGAGGGGGAGGATGAAGACAGCGGAGTGGTGGATGCTGGGGAAGTCGGCGGTTGTGGACGCGGGCAAAGAGCGCCGCTCGCGTTCCTTCAAACATACGGCGACAATGGGGAGGTTATCCTGCTGCCACTGGACACACCGGATCCAGCGATGAACACCCAGCGTTGGAGGGAAATCCGGGTGATGGAGAGGGAACGGGATCGGAAGGCGAATGCAGCCCCCAAGGCAGACCTCCTTCGCAATCCGGCGGGGGGCTCTGACCTCGTTGTACTGCCCCGCCTACCCGGGGCTCCAATGCCGCCTGTTCCCCAACTCGGTCGTCCAGGGAGAGAGAGGCGTGCCCCGAAGAATCCGAACGAGACAGATGAAGCGTTGCTGCAGCGACTGGAGAAGTCGAAGGAGATGTTGAAGGAGAAGTCGAAGGGGCAAGCAAAGCGGAAGGGGCACGAGGAGAATGAAGGCCCCCAACAGAAAAGGTGCGTCCGTTTCCGAGCCAGAGTTGACATGGGCTGACAATGCATCACACAGGGCGAGGACGTGCTAGGGAGAATGGGTTGATGAAAGGTGTAGATAGACGCACGATGAAAGGCGTAAGATGATATCCCTCAAGTAGCTTCTGTTTTTGTTTTATTGTTTGAAAAATGCGTCGCAGAATTGGGATCGACTTGGTACATTGACTTAATAATTTCGCGACACTACCGAAAAATATTGGGATTGTCCAGAATAAAAAGCAATTAAAGATTCTCAAGCGCCCAGGCCGGGTTCGAACCAGCAACCACCAACTTGTATTGTTAGAGGCATAGTACCAACTACACTATCATGACCACATAAGTCCTTCCCTAGTTGGAGGATCACATTGTCTCAATTTTTCCTCTTACAGTCACCTAAGCAAACACAATATGTCGATTTTGTGTGCCAGAAACAAAGTAAGTACAGATATCTACCGGGGAAGGTACAAGAGGGGTAGGTGTAGGTAGTAAGTAAAAGGTAGGAACGATACGGATACAAGGAGCCTGAATAGGGGTAGGGCAAGCGCGGGGGGATGCCAAAACGGGTGCGGACAGGGAACGGCGGCGACGCTGGGGCTAAGGTGCGAGAAGGAGATGGGAGTAAGCAATACACAGTCCATGAGACAGCTGCATGGGCGGGTAGGTCGGGCGCAGTGCCTGGACGAGTGCAGGTAAGGGGGCGGGGCCGAAACTGACGTAGGCACGGAACGGCGGAGCGACGAGAGCTGATACTTGCAGTGGGGATGCGGGTGAGATGCCCCTCGGCTCCCGGAGACTCGCAAAGCGGCTGGGAGCGGTGCAGGACGCGGGTGAGCCCGGCAAAGTGCTGGGGGCGCAAACGAGCCGTGGCGAGCAAAAGGGGGGCGCGCAGCGGGGAAGGCAATATACCATGGCTTTTAGCGGGTGCATCCCATTGTCCCGCTGCGCTGGAAAGAAGCTGGGGGTGCCTGGAAGCTGAACGGCGGGGGGGAGGCCAAAACGGACGAGGGGAGGCAACGGTGGCGCGGTGGGGGCTGAGGTTTTGGGAGCAGAAGGGCGTGAGGGTACACATCCCTGAGATGCTCACAAAGGTGGGGTGGAGCAGGTGCAGCGCCGGGGCGAGCGCACATAAGTGGGGCGGCGCGAACAAGCCATGGCGAGCCAAAGGGGGCACGCAGCAGGGAGGGAATTAGGCCGTGTCCATTGATAGGTGCACCCCATCGTCCCGCGACGCTGGCAAGCAGCTGGAGGAACGGGGCCGGACGCTGAAAGCCGAACGGTGGGGGGAGGCCAAATCGGGCGCAGAGAGGGAATGGTGGCGCGGTTAAAGCTGAAGTTTGAGAATCAGAAGGCAGTGCGGATAAATAATGCCCCGAGACACTTACAAGGCGGGCGAGGCAGGTGCAGCGCGCGGGCGAGCGCGGGGGCGCAGAATATTGGAACCAAGCCGGAGCTCGAGGATGGGGGGGGGAGGACAGCGCGGATGGTCTGCGGCGGTGCAGGGTGGTCTAGAGTATATCCAAGCGGTTTTGGCGACGGAGAGGGGAAACAACGGCCGAAGGAGGGAGGGCAAGTAAGAGGTGAGTGCGGTACTAACAAGAACAAACACCACGATACACGCCAATTACCCCCAATTTATAAGACTCGTTCCTACTCTTGCGAGCGCGCTATGGACTCAGGGAGCACGGTGCGCACCAATATGCACCGTAATAACATTCCTTGATGTTTCCACATCCCAGGGAGCCGTAGCACAAAAGTACCAAAAAAGGTAGTCGGCGGGAGTACCGCCACCCGAGGGCGCCCCGAGCTTCAAATGTCGGGATAGCGCCGCCGCCCGATTTCCAAGCGAGCGCGCGGCAGGCCTTCCTGAAAAGGTATTTACTCTAACGCAATGCATCGCGAAAACTCTGATGAGAGTCTTTGATACATCGCATCACTCATTCCCATCTGAACCTCGCGATGGATCATTTCCCCAGATACGCCTGGTACGAGGGATCCTGCGTGACACGCTCGATGTACGTCGCAGGGAGGTGGTAACCGGGGGTGGCCGCATCGAGAAGCTTCTTGAAGAACGCGGGCGCCGGGTTCCTGGTGTCATCGTTGACGGGCCCGATGTTGACCCAATGATGGAACGCAACCTTCTCAGGCTTTGCGTTGGCGCGCTTGGGTGGTCCGGGGACAAGCTCGATGCTGGCCTTACGCTTGTGCTTCTTCCCGCTGCCAACGGCGAACTCGAAGCGATTGGTCGTCGGGGGAAGGGGCTGAGCGACGGCAGCGACGGGGGGGGCCAGTAGCAGAGGTACGCATGATGTGCGTGCTGAGATCTGTCTGGGCACGGGCGACATTCTCCCGGATGATGAGCGACTCGCGCTCGCCGTCCTCGAGCTTCTTCTCGACCCTCACGAGACTTTACATAGAACACATGCACTACTGAAGGGGGGCGGAAAGACTAAGCATCTGGTGATTCTCCCGACCTGTTGTGGCCACAACAGGTAGGCCATACAGGTAAAAACCTCGTGGGTGGCCGATGACAATTCCTTGCCACTGACCATGACTCCCTGTCAGCCAGAAAATCACCAAACACGTCGCCTCAACAGTCCCTTCAGGCACACATGCAACTATCTACAAAAAACTACATAAAAAAGGTGGGAAAGAAAATGGCAAGAAGAAAGGGCCAGCCTAAGCCTGCATTCGACTGCTCTTAGAATGAATGATTATCTTATCTGATGCGTATCGGGGGGAGCCGGAAACGACCGGGAAACCACGCGACATCAACACCGGGCCGGAACCGGGTAGGGCAAGGGTTTCTCATCGTGCGCGCTGGCATCGACTATCCCCGTCCCCGCACCCCTCCCTCTCCGCACCATAAGCTGTAAGGCCAGGCAAATAACACTAGTTACAGTCAAGTCCCAAAGGCTTTACATGTATCTGCACCAAGTTCTGTCCAGCAGACTGCCTCAGTGACCCTGCAGTGATCACTGGACAACGACGTCGACCACTAAACCCAGTCCATATCCGCAGGGTCTCGAATAGATGAGCTAGCTGTCAATGCAGTCAAGCCCTGTCCACCGTAGATCCACTGGGGAGAGGTACTGGACCAGAACGCACTCTTTCATTTTTTATGATGGTGGTTCCGGATAGCGGAAACAGCATCTCACGCTTGTGGCCGGCTCGGCGAGCTCTATCTTGGTCAAGAGGCAACCATCCTTAAAATTTGCCACACAGGGTCGGAAAAGTGCAATAAGACCTCCAGACCCATCCTACCCTATTAGCCGAGCACAGCCACATCCAAATCGGGTAATTTTCTCCGGAAAAGTGACCGAAAAGGGAATTTTCTACTGAAATCTGGGCTTGATATAGGCCATTCTGTGCGAATCTGCGGTGTTTTGAGTCGATTTCTGTCGTACGGAATAGACATTCTTCACCATTACACACGGAAATGTACCCCTAAAAAACTCGATTTTTTTTCGACCCTTCTAAACACGTTTTCAGAGCCGTCCGAACAAATTCCGAAAAGTGAAATAAGGGGTCCCAGACCCACCCTACCCTTCGAGGCTGTGTCTCGGCATCTTCCGGTGGCTGCCTCTTGATCTTGGTCAATGTTCCCTTGAAATAGGTAATGATTCATGACATGTGCCGTGGTGGGAGGGAGATCACAAACAACAAGTAAGTGCGGACTTACGAACCAGTGATCCTTTTCCCACTGGGTTTGGACACAGGGAGGTTTTTACGTGACACGATACTTATGATATGCTCGCCGACTTTCTGCTCATCATCTTCATTTGGGTCCATCGAGGTACTTGTACCTAAGTATTTACATACGTAGATGGGTATCACATTGTTAAATTGTTAAACCAGTCCTTTCGTCGCCTTGATGTTGGCCCGTTGTCGGGTTTCAGGACGCCGCCAAAGTCATTGCTCACACCGCCCACGTGATCCATCGCGATCCTGAACCTCTTTGAAGCCCCTCCACTAAGTAGTCAAGATCGTTTTCACGCGGAACTTGAGTGGGACGTTACTAGTGGAAGCGGTCGTAGCTGAGGCGGTTTCGGAACTTAAGGAGATCAACATCCATTGAACTTTCTAGATTTCCGGCCTCGGACAGCTCCGAGTCGTAATCTCAGGCCGACTCGACAGAAGCGGGTGCACCCAAATGGACCGCTGCAGAGCCGGGATATCTCCCAGTGGAGAGACGGAGCAAGGTGTCATCGTTCATAGAATCAACATTCATATCAACATCAGAATTGGGTTCTGGGGTCTCGGCACTGGGATTTCCACAGGTTGATTTGCAGTGGCATATATGTATCTTGAAGTTCTTTGGCTCTTTTTGTTCATTCCATTCATCATGATGAAATGCTCCTGGAGGACCTGGACCTTCTCACCGATAATGTAATTTCGAACGCGTACTGCTACTGCCGTTCAGCTCATCTCATCCACCGTGCAGGCGCTCTTGCAGCCGACTAGTCGACCGGTCCTTCCAGCAAAAAAAAGGCCTAGGCCCAGAGAAGTATAGGTGTTTAGCAGTAAGTAAGCGTCGAGTCCATTTTGTTCTAAGAGCTAGCTGAGGAGTACACACACGTATAGCTGGGGCCGAGATCGAGATCGCGGGGTTGACCACGTCGATGCAGAGGCTGTAGCGATCATGATAACTTAAGTGCAAGAAGGAAAGGAATTACAGACCTCGGTCCCGGATGAAAAACTATATCTTTAGTATACGGCAGGGTGCATCCTTCGAGAGACATCGTAGAAGTTGCCGCCCATGTCGAATTCCGCCAAGGTCACGGTGGCAGGTGGGAAGTCAACCTATTTCGGAGAGTCATCAGCGTCGGTCTTAGTCTAAGTGTATCTGAAATAAATCCACCTCGGATAAAAATCACAGCAGCGCGGACAAGGGCGCTATATACTTGATGCTGCCACATAAATAATTAAACGTATATGCGATCTCCCGGCTCTGAAACCCAAACCCTCTTTTTTTGTGTGCACATATCACATATCATCAGCTCCGTTGAGCCCGCACCGCACGGGATTGTACAAACCACCTGCGGCGAAGATGCTTTACTATCGCTTTTGTAAGCAGTCAGTGGAGACTCCTTGGCATGAACATGCTCCCAACCTCTGATGCAGTCCTTGAGCGTGCGCATGGTCATGGAGGGACTCAGAATTTGCGAAAGCGCAGTCGTTCTGGTTGTAAAATACACACACACACATGATGTTCTTGAGACAGATATGGTCTCTCGCTTTTCTTCCACGAATAAGACCATAACAGGAAGACAGGCACGAAAACAATGCTACACGTATCAATCAGGATAATCGAATGTATTCCGTCGAACCGGCCAACATTACAGTAAATAGAAACCGAATTACGCCCGCCCAGCCATCCAACGGGGATCAAGGGTTCGCCTTCCGCACGAAACCTATCGCAGGCCCGGAAAGCCCGCGGCGCAGCACGCCGAGGTTCGCTGTGACGACGGGGAATGAGGTTCGAATTTGCGTGGAAGGAAGGAAGGCGCAGAACGGAAGGCGCAAGGGCGTACCGGGCATCCGCGTCCACGGTTTGTTCTTCGCGTTCCCCTTGAGCGCGAGGACGCGATTCGTGAACTTCGTTATCCTCTTCGAGGGGAGGGTTGCAGGTATCGAGTGGGCGGTCCCGGATGCGACGCGGATGGTGCGGGAGCTACAGGTGAACGCGGAAGGGGATTAGCGCAGCGCAACAACGGGGATGAGATTGCAGAAAATGAGAAGGACGCACCCGACGACGAGGTCCTTCGGCTTTGGCGTGCGCGTGCGTTTCCGTTTTGTGGATACACCTTTTTGGGATGACGTCGCGGCGGGGGTACGAGCAGAGGCGAATGCGGATGAAAAGAGGTGGTCCGGGAGGTGGTGAGGGTTCGTCGGGGTCTCTTCGTCGTCATCGTCATCGTCTTCCTCTACGTCAGACATCTCGACATCTCCCTCCTCCTCGTCGTCATCCCCGCTCCCCTCCTCCCCCGCCTCCCTCATCGCGCGCTCCATCCTCGACTCCGCACCCTCGCCCTCCCCCGCCTCATCCTCACCCCGCACCCGCCCCTCCGCCTCCTTACGCGCCTTCATCGCCCGATCCCGCTCCCGATTCCGCGCCCTCCGCCTCTCCTTCTCCCCCTTGGTGAACAGCGCCCGCGCCTCCTCCTCGCTCCGCACGGTGCGCTTCGCCTGCGTGAGGGTAATGGCCTGCGGCGCCTCCGCGTCCGAGTCCGAGTCCGAGTCCGCGAAGGGCGTTGGCGGGCGGAGAGGCGGCATCGTGGTGGTAGAGAGAGGAAGAAATTTCGTGGTCTCGTGATCCGTTGTTGCCGCATTTGGCCGCCGGCATCGAGTCGGCTTCTCGTTCGGCGTTTGCCGCTTCTCTCTTCTTTGCGCGAAGGAAGTAAGTATGATACAGTGACTCACTTCTCTCCGCACTCTCACGACCACGCAGTCGCGCAGCGCCGAGACTCAGTCTCTACCATGACAGTGACACAGACTCCCTCCAACGAGAACACCAAGCTATTCTCTTCGAATTCCCCGCCACCTCCTAAGGTCAACCAAGCTCAGACCGAATGCTCACTCACGCTCGAGCGGCGGAATTCGGATGGCATGATCGTAGAGACTTGCGATTCTCAGAATGCTCATGGATGCGTGCAGGAATGTGTTCCAGCTCGTCCATGGTGATACTTCTCTCCGTCTTTACCTACCATTGACTGTGTCGCTAACCACCGAAAATCCGCAGGTGTCGGTGAAACCGTCCGCGGGACAGTCCTCGGCACGATGGACGCCTGGGAGAGCAAAGGGGAGCGGAAGCACCAGCACCACGATATTGCGCGCCAAGGGCAGGTGGAGATGACCGAGGCGTGTCAGCGGCTCTGGGGTTCCGCCAGCAGTTAGTTCTTCGGCGCTGCCTGTACTCTCTACGGAGCCAAGTGAGTGGTACACTTCTTGTATTATGGCACTCGTACTGAGAGGTACACGAGCGGCTGCGATGCAGCGATCAGGCAACCGGTGCTGCAGCACGTATCCTCAAGTATGGTTCATCTCTTGTATGGTTTATCTCTCGTGACTGGAAATGACGGCTCTCGGACTTTGGTTCTTCATTCAGCTTACGCAGTGTCTAAGTTTTGAGTGTGGACAAAGATTATTCGATGGCGACAAGGCTTGTCTTCACCCGTCGTATCGACATTCAGGCCGCCGGAAATCAAAGTTGAATCAGCCCTACTAGTAATGGAGCAACTCACGGCGGCGTGGGGCAGTCAGCACGAAAATAGGCGAGCGGCCGCTAGCGACACGAACGACAGTGTATATTATTTCTGTGAACGAACGTTGGCGGCTGGATGCCGTCGAATATTCCCCGTGGTACCTTCTATGAGTGTGTGGTCCATACTAATGGCCCAGTTCGCCCTGTAGAGGATGCACTTCGCTATTCGATCTGTCGACATGGCGTTCCAGAACACCCGAACTGCCAGTGAATATTCGAAGCCCCACGCAAGTGGCTTCTGGTAGGACTGCGCATTTCGATGGAATTCCCTCCAGCAGACGATACTCTCGACTAGGCAGTTTACTTGGACCTTGCTTCTCAAGCCGCGCTATGCCAGGGAATCTGGACCTTCCCCATTCGATCTCTAGACTACTTGACGGCAGTTGACGCAATGAGGAACCGTGTATTGCATGCCTCCCGATTATAGACTCCGCCCCTATAATCGGGAGGCATACATAAAGCGATTCGTCCATCGTGCCTTTCCAACAATGCATCCAACAATGTGTCTCCAAGCTCTTACCTTGGCCCTCGCAAGTCTTGTGATTGCGCAGGCCCAGCCGCAGTCCCAGGTCCCTCTCGCCGCTGCCTCGCCGGATCCACAAGACGCCACCGTCGGCTCTATGGTTGTATGTGTCCGCCGAATTCCACCACATGTATATCCCAGCTCATCTGCTGACTTGTTGGAATATGTAGTACGGGATCCCCTTGACGCAATACGTGATCTTCGCCAATTCCATCGCCAACAAGTCCGGCTGCGTGTGGACGACAAACTCGATCCTGCACGAGACAAGGCTCGCAGATGCGAGTTACCGCGCCATCGTGCGGCCCAACGTAGCACCACAGCCTGGGGCTCTTTTATAAAAAAACGGGGTCATTAGAGTCTGGCAATTTTTTAAAAAATGTCGGTACACTAGAGAGCTGTTTTTTTATAAAACATCAGAAGTCTGTTGGGCCTGCCAATACACTGTGCTCACTGTACTCACAGCGATCAAAGCATCGTCGACATTGCTGACGACGATCAGAGGTATTGTAATATTTGGCACGGACTTCTCTCTATTGACAGCGATTTGGCGACAAGCTCTGTGTGTCCGGATCGGGCGGACATGCTGCCGCACGCGCACAACCGTAATTATGGTGCCTCTGCAACACTTATCCAGGCGGTGCGACTCTGGCATACTCCAATATACGCTTTTATACACTACACAATGCAAAACGAAGCAAAATATCACGATCTGTATAATTCAAAATCGCCTGGTACCTGGCGCCCGCAGAGTAGGCGAGGAATGTACCGGCACCTCCCCCCACTCTGAAGATACCCACCTCGCGCCGCTGCATTACCCAACGCTTTGTGCGCCGTTTTTGGCTGGCTCCGGCATGAGCGCAGAGAAACGACATCCAGCTGCACATGCAGCGCTGGGTATGGAATCCGCGGCCGTGGTGCATGCACAGCTGGATGCGGGTACTGGAGCAAGGCTGGCGGGTGATTGACTAGACCACACGCTTCAGCTTCTGCCTGGCTTCAGCCACGTTGGGTTTGCCCGACGCGCTCTGTGGTGCAAAACACGGTAGGGCTTCCGATCCAGGCTGCTTGTGTTTGTCATCATCCCGCTGAGTCGCCGGCATCGGTGTACACGCCCATGTCGATATCGTACGCCTCCCATGCGCGCATGCCCGATGCAAGAGTCGAAAATGACTCAGGACGAGGTACCCGCATGCAGCGGATCGCGTCCGCATCTGCGCGCAGTACCGCTCCTCGTACCTCCTGTCGTCGCACCATTGCACTGATGCCTCGGATGTAGGCGCCGCGATAGCGTCCTCGCCTAGCCGCACCGGGCGCAGATTGCGACCATGGACGGTATGCGGCCTGCTTCTGGCGCGATGCACAAGCAGACTCACGAGGAGGGCATTTGCGCCGTGCGGGGTGCACGGCGGCAACACTTCATCTGAGTCAATCGCATGCCAGCGGCGCGTGAGCATGGCTGCGACTGGCTCCCAGTGCAGCGCCGGCGGACCTGCGAGCGCGGGATTTGGAGGGAGCCGTGCGTGGTCTTGCGTAACGCTACAGTCGACTCGCGCGCACCGTCGCCTCGGTGTGGGTGACGCAGGAGCGTTCCCGCTTAGCCGCGCACGCGGCGCTAGGAGCGCGGATTCGCGGCTATGCAGCGTGTGCGGCTGAATGCGGGCGCGTTGCGGATCGACCATGAGGCTCCCGACGCGGTGCATAGCCGTGGGTAGTGCAAGACACGGAACGCAGGATGCGGCAGGGTGGCACGCACAGTTTATGCTCCTGGCCGTGCACGCAGTCTCGATACGAGGACGCGGAGCGAAATAAAAATTTGCGTTGCGCGCATCGTTGCTGACCCGTGAAGATACGAGGCAGCCAGCGTGATCGTATCCAATCAGCCAAAATGTGGCATGAAAAGAAAAGTAATGGACGCACGGATACAACCACGCCTTCGCCCACAGGATCTGGAGGCAGTTGGACTGTTCTCCCATTCGTTCCCCTTTCCAATGTTGCTCCTCTGGCCACTAGCACACAATCTGACACCACCAGTTGTTGTTGCTCGAATAAAGCTCTGGATCTTGTTCATAGCGCCTATGGTCAGGCGCAGCGAACAAGAATAGGATATCTGAGACTCTGGGAAGAGTCCCACATCCAAAAGAGCTCTTCACAAACACTGGTGTGTGAGTTATGGCCGAGAGCCTCTTGACGTGGTATCGACGTGGTACAGCAATCCACATGGTTCATCCAAGGGAAGGAGCACAGATAACCAGACTGTATGTGCATTTAAACTGGTATGTCGCGTTTTGAGTGCTGGCGGTGGTTGAAGAGGGAAAAAAATCGAGTTCGACGGTAGATGTGGCGTGGAAGAAGCAGGATGTCACGCATGAAACGCCCGTGACACACCATTGATGAGCGTTGAGGAACAAAAAGAACGCGTGTGTTTAACCACAACAGGGAAGATATGAAAATTCTGAGGACACAGAAAGTCTCTAATTTTATTCGCAAACATGGTGAAGCAAAAGAAATATGGTAAAAGAACAGATTGGGGACGATAGTCAATTTGGGAACATGGAGTTTCGAATGGTGAGTACGCCCAACATGATATTTTCCAGATCTAACACAAGAGAACGTCTCTACTGACCTGTCCTATCCTGACATGTATAGTTGCCGCAAGCCAATCCGGTGGCCACTTTCAAGATTGTGATTTTTTGTTGAGGAACACGGGAAACAGTCTCTTACGAGTCGGAATTGACCTTGACAAGATAGCCCACTGTATGAAAAATCTTGGATTTTACCCCCCGTATCTTATAGTAAACTCATGGGACAGTACAAGTGTTTTCTCAGAAATACTCGAAAATTTTGGGAACACTATATTTCCGATGTCAAGTGGGTCCAAAGGTATTTTTCGCAGATATAACACCATAAAGCATGCCTGTCAGTCCATCCGATGATGAAATGGTCACTTAACCTACAAAATTCAGGTATTTTCATTTCCTCAAAGTCGCGATTGGCATTAGCTCAGATCCACCGAAACACCAATACGGATCTAGGAGCGCTCCATGCAAGTTGAGGAACATTTTTTGTCCAGGTGCTGTATAAACGGTTTGGGAGGCTACATGTACTGTAAATGAACATTTCTGGCAGCATACTTGAAACATGGAACATCCAAGGACCCTCCAAAAGTTTGATTTGTTGCGCAAACCTAAAAGGCAAATTCCTCGACTCAACTCCGTCGTGCACTATCATTACTCATGATATCCATGCCAAATGGTCAGCTCTGCTGAAAATGTTTCTTATCTGCATGTTTTCGGTTTGTCTAATGCAAAGATAGGCTTAAGTCAAGAAACAATGACCCACCGCAATTGATGATAACTAGAATGAGACTCAAGTGAAAAACCATATAGGGCGAGACCAAGGTAAAGGTTTGGAACTCATAAAACTCAGAGAACATTCCAGGAAGTCTCTTGCCACTATTTAGGGCTCCCAGAAAATCGGAACGGAGGCATTTCGAGTTGATTTTCAGTGTCAGCGCATTTAAGCGCCCGGGCGCTTAAATGCATCTTGAGGATTAATTCGGTAGGGAGTGCATCCAGATGACATCGTTATTAATTCAATATATGTAGTTAGGAAGTTTCGAGAAATATTGGACTCAAATGTACAACTTCACAGGTTTTTATTCATTGTAGAGAGGAAGAGATCGATATATCCACTTCTCATAAGTAGATCCAATGTTGAGAGGGAAAATAAAATTATATATTCAATGTTGAATTATAGAAACTGACGGTCATGCAACAGAAGGAGGGTAAGGCAGCAATCATAAGCAAAGCTGCAGGAGTGTCGGACTGGCGCAAGGAGCGGGAGCAGCCAGAAAGGAGGTGGCATGGCAAGTAGGAAGTGGGACAGGACACCGAGCACAAACGGCGGTGGGAGCAGCGGGCGGGGCGCGGGCATTGGGCGGTGGGCAGCAGGGCAGCGGGCGGGGGCATTGGGTGTCGAAGGGCGTCGGGGAGTGGGCAGCGGGGAGACGGGCGGGAACGGCGGGGCAGCTGGCGGGAGTGTCGGGCGTCGGGCGGGGGCAGCGGGCGGGGCGCAGGGGGGACGCAAGCAGCACGAGTAGGCTGGGGCGGGGGCAGCGGGACAGCGGGTGGGAACGGCGGGGCAGCTGGCGGGAGTGTCGGTCATCGGGCGGGGGCAGCGGGCGGGGCGCAGCGGGGACGCAAGCAGCACGAGTAGGCTGGGGCGGGGGCGGCGGGACAGCGGGTGGGAATGGCGGGGCAGTTGGCGGGAGTGTCGGTCATCGGGCGGGGGCAGCGGGCGGGGCGCAGCAGGGACGTAAGCACCACGGGTAGGGTGGGGCGGGGGCGGCGGGGCAGCGGGTGGGAGTGTCGGGTAGCGGGCAGGAACGGCGGGGCAGCTGGCGGGAGTGTCGGGCGTCGGGCGGGGGCAGCGGGCGGGGCGCAGCGGGGACGCAAGCACCACGAGTAGGGTGGGGCGGGGGGCGGCGGGGCAGCGGGCGGGAGCGTCGGGGCAGCGGGCAGGAGCGCCGGAGCAGCGGGCGAGCGGGCGAGCGGGGACGTAACACGAGTAGGTAAGGTGGCAGATGCGAGGAAGGAAGCGGGGCACGAATGGAGCAGGCGAGCAGGGCAGCTGCGAGAGGACAGCAGGCTACAGCGGGCAGTAGGATGGGCGGAACCGGGCCGAGAGCTATGAGGCACAACCCGAGGATCGGGCGGTGGTGGCGCGAGGCGAAAGGCAGGCAACGGGCGTACAGCGAAACGAGGGGTGTAGCGCAAATGCAGAGCGGAGCAAGGAGGAGCGTGCCAGGTGGCAGAACCTTGTATTCATAACATAAATAAGCAACTGATCCCATCAATCTATCCCGCCCCCCCATCCAAACGATGAGCGCGAGGTCCACCGCACGCCAGCGAAGCCATTCCAGGCCTGGCACGGTCTACGAGGCATAATCGAACAATTGGTGTACTAAGCACACCGGGTGAACAGCAGGACCAGCCAGTACAAAATGCGATTTTTGGTGGGCGGCCCAGGGCGGGACCCAGCGGCGGGTGGTACAGCCACCCGACTGATGTGTCGGGCAAACGATGCCGCCGCATGGAGGGCTGCCATATTAGGCAGGAGCCAGCAGCCCGTGATTGAAATGTGTGTACCTCTAGTCTTTTATAAAACAGACACCTCTAAGCTAGACTCCCTTTTTAAAAAAACATCCAATTCTAATCTGAGGTAGTTTTTATAAAAAATCACCAGTATCGACTGAACGTAGACACCCTGTACTCAGAGAGCCTCATCGACCTTTCTGCGGGCGGCCTTATCGCCACCATGCCCGTCGTCACGGGGCGTTTTGTCTTGTGGTCATTCTACGACGTGTAGGTCTTCAACTTCGCTCGTACCCCTGGAGATTTGACGTGCGATTCGCTCAGCTACGGCAACAATTTTTGCAACATCGGCACGACGTCGGGCAGCTACCTCCTCACGTACAGAGCATCGAACCCCGGGTGCATTGCGCTTGGCTCCGAGGACCAGCATGCCGGCATCGTCTACATGCCTACGCCCTACGCCTCGTCCGTGATCCGGATCGAAGTCGACAACTCAACGGATATCGACTACGTGGTGAAATCTGTCCAGCCTGGTTTCGCGCTTACGCCCGGAGCAGCTCACGAACCCGTCGCGCCGCGTCTCACCCGCGCGCTCCTGAACGAAGGACTGGAGTCGCTGGCAACGTCCGACATTCCTCGGTACATCATGGAGCTCACCGCGCGCGTCGCCGGATACAATCTGCCCGAGGTTGAGCGAGATGTCCCGTGGGTCCAGGCCATGCTCCAAAGTGCAGGCATCGATGCGGGAAAACTCCGCTACAGTAAACCGGACGACGTCGACCTCCCGCTCGCATAAGCCACTGCCCGTACTCAGGTCAGCGCCGTCGAGACGGCGGGCGGCTTCTTTACCTCCTTTGGTAACGGGTGGTCCGCCCTCCAGCCCGCCGTCTCTGGCGACTTCCACAGCCACTACGTCGTGCGCGCCTACGTTGCCATCTGGGGCTATATGCAGTTGAACACGACGGAGGCCTTGTATCCCTCCTACAACCTCACAGAGACGCTCTCTGCCGACAACACATATCTGGTAGAGTTTTACGGCAAGCCGCCGGTGACCGAGTTCTGGAGCTTCACGGTCTACGACGAGACTGGCTTCCTGGTGCCCAACGACCTCGGTAGATATGCCCTTAATAACCGCGGTGGTATGGAATATCCCAACGGCGACCTTATCAGCGAGAGCCCCGCTGACAGCCCGTGCCCATTCTACATGCTCCTGCAGTCCACCAGCCACGAGGTGTCATCCGAGTGGGAATTCAAGTACGTGTTGCTTCCTCCGCTCGAACTACGTTGTGATGATTATCCCAATTTTGTTCGCAGCTGGCTTCCGACCCCGGCCGATGGTGGGATATTCAACTTCCTGATGTGTATGTACGGTCCGGAGCAGTCGCTTTTCAACGGGACCTACATGTACCCCAAGGTCACGACTGTTTCGGTGAATCCCCCCATCCCCAGCACAACATGTCTTTTGTAAAAGAGCGCAGCACTCTGCGACACCCTGTCTTGAAAATGAAATTCGTGCGCGAACATCCGATGGATGTGATCTTAAGCAAACTGAGACACTTATTAGTTGGAGAGTCTAAATATCTTCAATCGCTCATAAGGATGGACACGGGTCTCGGGTACACCCGCGGGTGTGGACGGATACGGGTACACCAGATGCTGGGGCCGTGATACATCGCGTCCTCTGATCTGAATCCTATACGCGATGTATCAATCGTTCTAATCTGAATCCCTCGCGATGCATCGTCTGAGAATGCCTCCTGTTTAGGATCAGCCAGTGTCCAAGGCTACTGTACCTTGCGAGCTCGCCGTTGATCGCGTTGTTGGCTCGCGATACATCGCCTTAGAGCAAATCCCCTTTCAATGCACGGCGTCAAAGACCTCGAGCTCGTTGTCCACGGCGTCTTGCTCAAATTTAGCCATATTTGGCTTGAGCCTGGGGCTCTTCCCAATCCGGAAATCAGATTCGATACGTGTGAGTACTAGAAAAGACTACTGTCCACCTATACCGTCCGCAAATCGGGAGGCAGCGGTCTCGGGGGAACCGGCTGCTCGTCCTCCAGCTCTCAATCTCTTGAACCAGGCGGCGCGACGACGGCCAATGCTGCGTCACCATTCAGCCCACCGCCACGTACAGGAACTGGATTGCACGTACGTAAGACGCACGGTACGCGAGCGCGGGATGCACTACAGCATGGCAGCGTGACGCCAGTTGCCGGCGCCGGTGCTGGTGCGGGCTCCCAGCGTGTCCCAGGCGGACGAGCGAGGACGGCGGACAGCTCTGCAGCGGCACGGACAACGCCGTGACGGCTACTGCGGGGACGACTTCCTCGGCGCGCGATACCGCTCCTCATCCGCCTCCTCCCCCGGCACGACGACCCCACCCCCGAAAACTCCGCACCCCCGCTCCGCCTCCGCATTTCCTTGTCCACCCTCGTCGACGGCGATCCCGTGCCGGAGCAGCGGACCCGCGTGCTCGCTCCCATTCCCGCTCCGGTGCCCGTTCCCGTGCCGTGCATACGCGCATGCGAATCGTGCGGATGCGGGAAATGCGCCGTGAGCAGCTCCCCGTACGCCGGGCTCCCCTCCATGGCCCAGGATACCCCGGGAACGTCCCACTCGTCGGGCTCAACAATTGCTGCTGCTGCTGCTCCCCCGTATGCATCCCCATCCCCATCTTGCGCCTGGTGGACGAAACCGGTGAATGCGACGCGTCGTGCTCTCGCTCTTGCTCTTGCGAAGCCCCGCTGCCCCCACTTCCATCTCCGCTAAGCGCATACACATACGCCCGCCGCCTCACATGCCCCGCGCCCCGCGAGAACGCTTCCTCCTTCGCGTCCGAGGGGGACAGCGCACTCGGGGCAGCACGCGCGCAGTACAAGCGCCGCACCTCCCCCGCCCCGCCACCCAGGCCTATCCCTGCTCCGCGAAAGGAAGAGGCGAATGCGGAGGGGATAACAGATGCGGGGGGGGGGAGGAGAAGGGGGAACGGGCGGCACGGACTGCGAGGGCGAGGGCGGAAGGGCAGCGCACGCAACGTCCGGCACGCCATGGATTACGACGACTGTTAATCTGCTGCTGTTGTTGGCCATGTAACGCGCGGGCCAGCAACGCGGTTGTGCGCACCTGCCTAATCCGCAGACGCGGTCGTCTATATGTTCCTCCACCTTGGAAGGACACGCCACATAGTATAGGGTCCATGATGTAGTGTACCCGGGGATGCGCGGCACGGATGGGCCGCACGAACGAAGATGTGGACGGGGTAGGAACGGCGCGAACGAATGCGCCTGCAGCCCCAAATCAGCACCGTGGAACACGAAAAGTACAGGTACGAGACGCACTCAATCCTAATTAGAATCGAATAGAACATTTAATCTTCTTGCCAGGGATGGGTTCGACGATTTGCGAGCACAGAAAGAACAAGACGTAGTGCATGCCGTTGCGCTGCAATGAACGGTTGGAAGGCCGACTTTCTTAAATAAGAAGCTCTGGAATAGTTCAAGGAGGACCCTTGCTAAGATTCAGAGGGCCGGATGCCAAGGAGAACGGCATAGAAGGAAAGCACGACAGAGTCGAGCGCAAGAGATGTCGTTTGATCGAATCATTCTAAACAAATGAAAACAACCGATTTGGGCCCGTTCCAGGTGGCCGGACACAAAAGTTTCGCTCTCGTGTTGCATGGATAATGCGAATTTAACAATTTTGAGTAGACAAAAGTTCTTAGATTTCCGAACCAGTGATTCCTATCGACTTAAACTATATGGTTGTTGGAGGTCGAGGGCTGGCAACATACAGAATAGGTTCTGGTATGCGATAGATAGGCCATTTCTGTAGGTATTCCATCCTAAAAAACAATACCCTTCACAACCAGCTCGGAATATATCAAAAACTTGGAGTTTCAAAAACTTTTTTTTTCAAGCTCACATTTTGACCACTTCAGAGCCACCGTTTACCATGTACGGCGGTATCTCAACGTGGTCTTCCTTTATACTGAGATTTTTTGGGTATGAAAGTTATTTTTACCGTTGATATACATCCATTAACAAGTCCTGAAGCTGTTCTGCACTCATCTCCGAATGCCTAGAGGTCAAGAGATCCCCGGACGTACATAGGGTATGTATGGAGGAATGGGTCATAAGGCTGGCGCCGTGCAGTCACAGGGCTGGAAGCAAAGCTCCTGAAGAATTTCTCGTATTTCTCAGTCTTCTGGGTATCATATTGAATGAGATCTGCATCTGTATACGACGTCAGGTGTCCAAGTAAAGGGGGGGATGAAGAGAGACACATATCCAGGACATATCCAGGCCAAAAACGATTTCAAGCGACGTGAAGAGATATATAGAGGACACCTCCGAGTTGAGGGTACCATGATGGATGATCCAAAAGGAAAAATACGCTCAGTGTACAGGCAGGGCAAGCCAACGCGACGTTGAAAGAGAATAGGCGCCGCGAGCGCTTAACCCACCCGAAACAAACTATCGTCCCAGAGGCGTGGCAGTGGCTGATTAGCAATATAAAGTGGGTAGAAAACATCTATATATATGTCTTCGGACGCAAAGCGACATCCGAGAGGTAGAAGGTACAGGAATGTGGTGGAAAGCCGTGATTTTTCGGTGCCACAGAACCGCTCGCATCGGAAGAACGGAATGCATAAAGGATGCAAAAATTGGGGTGTGAGTGCCTATAGGAGTCCTCGACATTATTGAGTACTCACCAGGATTATCGGTGCAGCGCACGGGCTCGTTCGAGCGGGACGGCATGCAGGGAGCCGCAGTGATCCAGCGGAAGAATGGGATGGGAAAAATGGCTGAAAATTGGGGAGTAAGTGCCGGTGGGATGACCCAGGTTGTGGGAACATGCAGCAGGCATATTTGCGCAGCTAGCGGGCGGTGCGGGCCGGAGTGCGTGCGGGGAGCCGAAGCGATACAGCGGGACGACGGAGACAGGCAATAAAATGAGAATAAAGGTTTAGGTGCAGGTCTAGTGCCCCAAGAGGTTAGAACACATGCTAGGCGTGGCGGGGGCACAGACCGGGGGTGCGCGCAGAGATCGAGCGATTCAGGAGGATGGTGGCACCAGTAACTAAGCAAAATGTGTAGATAGGTGGTATAATGAGTCGCCAGAGCACCAGGAGCATCCACGAAGCGGATTCAAGCGTTGCACAGGCAGGAGCAAACGGGAGAGGGTCGAGCCAAAGCCGAGCCAAGAGGCCGCACCAGAGCAGATATGGGGCCCCAAAAGCTTCCTTGCGTAATATTGGCATTATCGAAAGGTTCTGGAAAGGGGGCACTGCTGGTGGCGAGCGAGGAGGGCCAAACGAGGCGGCGGAAGTTAAGAAGGCCGGGGTCCGATCATAACAAGAACAAATAACGCGATCCCATCCTATTTACGCGACATTGCTACACTCGCTGCACCTCAAGCAGACACTCAGAGGGCTTGTATACACATTTGAGTACTTCTTCACATATAAGCCATGTTTACTGACAATCCTGGACACTGAACAGACCTAGGGCAAAAGCACCGAAAATGGTAATTACCACCACCCGACAGCGCCCCGCCGTCCAACCGTCGGGACAACGCCGCCGTCTGATCAAATAATGATCGCGAGCGCCCGTATACCAAGACTGCCCGGAAAGGAAGTCTCTCTAGACCGATGCATCGCGAGGTCCTCTCATGAGAATGATTGATGCATCGCGCATAACGTTCTCATTAGAACCTCGCGATACATCAAAACCCCAGATACCCCTGACGGGTACAGGTCGTGATTTCAGACCTGTACATAACCCGCGTACCCGACCCGTGAACCCGTGGGATTTTTTGCTCTAAAATTCTTATTTTCACGGTGCATGAGCAGGCAGAAAACAAACGGACATCTACTATTTAGCCGTCGGTATGTACTAGTTACTTCAGATTCAAATTGTTTCTTATACAGGCATTGTCATACCTCCTACATATAGTGCTTCACCGCAGCTCCAAGCTGGAGTAGTATTTCCGCATCAACAAGCTCAGCAAGACTACAATTTCAACGGGGAAAAGAAGCTTCGCACGCAGTTCAACGCCGAGAACGAACCCGAATGCAATGCGGTATGCCAAGGAGTCGCACCATAATGATCAATAAAATTTTATCTACTCTGAAAACTCTGTTAGAATACCTGACGGGTTTGGCGACTCGTGCCGTCCCGCGGGTGCATCGCGGGTAACCCGTACGGGTTTTAGACCCGTCCACGGGTACGGTTTGTGAGTCGGGTTTCCCTTGAGTGCGAGGACGCGACTTCTTTGGGGGGCAGGGGGCGGATGTCGGGTTGGATTAGGGTGCGGATGGTACGGGAGCTGCATTAGGTGAACGCAAATTCAATGACGGACGGAAAGAAAACGACGCCAAGATACGTCGCGATAGAATTTCCATACTACATAATGCGGAAGTTCGAAACAGATAAGTACATAGTTAGCGTGAGCGGGAATTCCCTGCAGAGCGGTCGAACAGGCCCTTCGCTTCGACCAACCGACAACGTGGATAAATCCGACTCGGACGAGGATGGTAAGATGTAGGATGTAAGATGGTAATATGGGACCAGTGGGAGCGGTACAGGTGCGGGTGCAGGTGCAGGCGGGTGTTTCTTGATGAAAGTTCGTTCCAGCCGTGCGCTTACGGATGGCCTCGTTTATGATTTGACCACCTCGACCGTGGTCCGTCGACGCTTACCGACCAACCGCTTGAGAGATGACTCAGAAAAAAATTCTACTGTACTGTACCCTAGGGCTGCTGCGCAGGATTTCTAGTACAGTACGAAGATACTCCTCGTCTGCGCATGATGAAGCTGCGCAGACGAGAACACATACAGTATACTAAGCTCCGTTCCGATGGCACTGCTGTACATGTACAAGTGCTGGAGACCGCGGCTCGAGCCACTTAGTACATCGCAAGGCCAGAGTACGTCTCCTTCGGGGAAGACGTTATATATAAAACCCTCGAAGATCGAGTCGTTCGATCAGTGATGGCTTTTCATCAATCTCTCGGTTTTCCGAATTGCGACTGGTTCGAATGGTGACCTATAGGAGAATTAGGAATTATCCAAAGACATGCGAAAACAAAACGTTGAACTCGGAGGGTTGCACCTACTAATCGAGCTAAGACATCCATTGTTATGGTCCTGTCAGGATATACTTAGTAGCGAGACCCGAAAACTGCGGAAAATATCCGTACTACAGAGTACAACTTTTCCAACCCGGTGAAGAAGATATCGTGGAAACCAAGGCTCCCTGTTCACGGAAGTCGTTCAGGTTACATAAGGAAAGTTCGTTTTACAGATCTTTCTTTACCTCAGGCTTTGGAGCCTGGAATTTTTTTGTTGGTTCCAATAAATGTGGACATAGCTGAGAGCACACCTTCGGCCAAATCTAGTAGGAGAGGCGGAACGACCCGGGCGTTGTGCCTATCAAGTTGACTCCCACCTTTTCTTCGAATTCACCACCATGAGATCTAAATCGTCCGGGGTCAAATTGCTCCCAGACGGAGCTACGCATCGCACCTTTCGACGTTCCAACGCTTTGGCCCCGGGCCGAGACTACTAAATTCAATCCGGCGGATTGCTACCCACTGACTGCATTCGCCCACAGCTCATGAGAGCAATCAGCGTAAGTCATACCTCGGTCGAGTTGGTGTAATCCCGAGGTCAGGGCGCTCTTCGGTATGCCGCGCTGAGACGCGAGATCCTTGGTAATCCGGCGGATTTCTACCCACTGACTGCATCCGCCGACGGCTCATGAGAGCAATCAGCGTAAGCCATACCTCGGCCGAGCTGGTGTAAGCCCGAGGCCAGGGCGCTCTTCGTATGCCGCACTGAGATGCGAGCCTGAGATCCTTGGTAAGATTGCTAACCGCGACGCGTATAAATACAAGGCCGGAGGTCTGCTAAGCCCCAGAAACTAGAATGCCTACCCACCGCATCTTCGTGCCCAAAGGGTTCTACTCTTCCGCAGATAAAGCAGCATTGGCAGAGGCCATTACCAAGGTTTATGCCTTCCTGCCGCCCTTTTATGTTATCGTCCTCTTTATCGAGCTCGCCGCGGGCAACATCTTCGTTGGCGGGAAAGCAACCGCGCGCATGGTGCGAATTGGCGTCGAACACGTCGCGCGGAGTTTTGCAGAGTGAGTGCGCTCGTCTGGACTCTGAATATCTTTATGGGTTCTAAATGTTGGTTGGCCCCCAGCGATTCATCGAAACGCCAATTCATGGACCGGTACGAGAAGGCGCTTGAGCCGTTCACCAAGGCTCGGGGTATCGACTGGGAAGTCCAAGTCGTTGATGGCGATGTGGGTTCAGACTTTGCTCTTTGATGAATGGTCCTTTACGAACACGTTAGCGCCTGCTCCTGAACGTGAATGGTATGGCGCTACCCGAGGAGAATAGCGAGGAAGAAAGAATATGGAAATCGGAGAATAGAGCGGTGTCGCGTGAAGAGATGGAGGCTTTGAAGGTTCGTGGTGCTGTTTGAATTGCGTGTCGAGCTTGGGCATAGTCATGCGTCCGCGTAATGTGCGTCAAGTGATTGTGGAAAGCAATTGGTTGACAACACGAAGAAGAATTACTGTCACAATGGTTTACATACATTTCTTCGTACATCAAGTGCACTACATTGGGTGGAGACGCATAGCCTTGAAATCGTCGACCGTCAAATCTTCCGACGCAAACCGGGTGCGGATTTCATCGAGTCGTGTTGCGCCCGACGTGCCAAGGGCAATCTTCAGCCGCGAGGCGAGCGGCTGGAACATATTCGTGTTCCACTCCTTCAGCGCCACCTGATAAATAAATTCACTGTTAGTGTTCATATTTTGAGGAACGGGATTTCCGACTTCAACGCACATTCCCAACCGTCAGGATGTTCTTTTTTCCTTCATCACGCTCACGCTTGACCCAGTGCCTGTTGAGGAAATCGAACAATCTTCCTACAATAGCCGCGCCGCGAGAAAAGCGGTCCCACTCGGTGTCGTAGTATTCCAGGATGACTGTATCATCCTCTGGGACTGCCTACAATGACAAATCAGTGTTGCAACACTTGTCAGACACACATACATACTGCAAGGATCTGGGTAGTGTACTCAAGGTAGAAGGATACGATCTTGGCATGGAGCTCTACATAATAATAATATCAGCTTTGAGCTGTCCTTGTTTCGCACGAAAACGCACCCCCGCCGGCGGCTATGCTCTTGGTGCATGCGTCGACAATCGCAGAATACATGGCGGCGTGCCTTTCATGCGTGAGCGGTTCCTCGCCGCGCAAAATGAGGGTGACGCCTGGTCTCAACAAGTTTTCCCAAAGTTCAGGGACGGTAGTCTGCGGGAGAGAGTTCCTCGGCCTACGGCGGAGCGACGGGGCTGGCTGGATTCCGTTAAGCGGGGACGACATTAAGTTTCAGAGACTGGAGAATGGGCGAGAGGTTGCGATAGTGGTGAGAGACGTGCGAGTGAGTCAGTCACGGTGGTGACAACAATCGAGTCGGAGTCACGAGGCTGCCCGAGAAGCGAAACGCGATCACATGTCTCACGTTATATATATCACGCGTTGTTTGCATCTGTCTCGATTGTGTTTGGGACACGGTTTATTTACTCCGCCTTTCTCTCTGCAATCCCCACCACCATGATAAAATCATGGCGGTAAGAAGATGTCAAAAATTGTGAAATGAAACGCAGTTACGTTCAAAGTTGTTGAAACTAAATGGCCGAAATTTATCTAACACGGTCTTTGGGAACACCCCAGCGGTTCTATTTCCATAGGAAGGAGAAATCTGAATGAATAGCAAAACAATGGAATCACTTATGGACACTCCGGAGCGCAGGCCCACCTACGGCGCAGTCAGAGGATTCAATGAAGCGGTGCAGGATACCCTCTATCTTGCTTCCTTTACCGTATCTGAGAAGGACCGTCACTGCTGGAGATTGCCAGCCACTCAATGAAATGCCAATAGGTACACTAATCTAGAACAACGCCGTGCTACTACCTCCACTCGTACTCGGTCTCTAAGTATATGCGCGAAGATGCGCGAGGATCAAGATAGCGGTACAGTAGGTAGGTAGGTAGAATTCATTACCGGTGGGCCCGATCCGAGTATAGAACAGATTCAACGGCCCCGGGATAGCGGGATCCAATTGCAAGGTCGCGGACACAGATCGAAAACGGTCAGGGAGCAGATCTTTCGAAACGGCGTATCATGTGGATTCATCCCGACTTGTGTGACTGAGCACTACCCCTCTTTGTCTTGGTGGAGGAACTGAAGGTACAGGTAGGCGTACCATCCTTCCCGGGAATGTTGCGGATGCTGCTCCGGATATCGCCAGCGGGGGCGAACAGGATCGTAGGCGCGATCGCGGCCGCAACGCACAGGCCTGCTGCAGAGCCCTGCTCGCGGTCGGACACCGCGTCGGGTTGGGGTCCGTCATGCGGTCCAGAAGCGCTAGGCATCCCGGTACGAACTTCCGCAGGGTCTGGTACGCCGTCGTCAGCAGGCCGTCCAGGTTTCCGAACGTTTGGCGCAGAAAGAAAGAATTAAAATGTTGGCGTATACGTAAATTTAAAGTTGCGTTGGCCGCCGCACTTTGCAATATATTTGTTCCTAGGATAGCACGCGCTTCAGGACGGATCCAAGGACGTAGACCTGCGGCGACGATGATCATCCATCTGTCCGTGGCGTGTATGGATATAGTAGGGGTGACTCACATCGATGGGCGGGAGCTAATATTGTTTCTGCGGATCCCGGCTACATATCGCCCCACAACCTCATCCCGCCAACGCGCACCCGGGACCCCGTATGCACCTTCTGCGCCCGGTCCCTCTCCCGATTCCGCTCCTTCCTCCTTTGCGTCCTAGTTCCGTATCGTGCGCATTACCTGTGGGAGGGTGATGGCCTGCGGCACCTTTGTGTCCGTGTCCATGCCCGAGTCCGAGTCCGAGCCTGTGGTAGAGGATGGGGTTGGTTGCTGGAGAGGCGACATGAGAGCGACGCCGAGAGCAAGAATTTTTGTGGTCTTGTGATCTGTTGTTACCGCATTTGGCGACGGCACTGGATGGCATCTCATTCAGCGTATTCCTGGGTTTGCCAATACTTCCTCCTTAGGTCGTCGGATAAATAGTTCCCTCTGATACTGCTGCTCAAGGATCTGGACGAGTCGGATGGCCGCCCAAACTCCGATTCAGATTTCTTCACTGCCTCACCCCAAGCCCCACCTGCTGCTCAGGCTGTAGAACATTGACGTGTAGAATGCATGCTAATTCAGAAATAGGCCGTCCACCCATCCTTTCCTAAATCCTGGGGCATCCTCAGGCCCCCATTACAGCTGATTTCGGCTCTACAGTAATGATATCGATCGAATTTTTTTGGCTCTTCCCAAAAAGAAAATCTTCCTTATCCAGGCCAATCCAGCGGCCTATGAGTCCCTGGTACCGTAAGACACGCGTGGGGCTTTTCAACCCTTGGGAAACATCAAATTTGGCGCGGAGTGATCCAATCACTGAATCGGTGATGGTAACAGTTGGCCCTGTCAGCTTCTCGACCCTACGTCGCGTTTTCTTCTCGGTTTTGCTTTTTAGGAACGGCTAAAAAAAACCGATCAATCACATTGTACAGCTGAATCAATCACATTCAGCTGTACAATGTGGGGAACTCCAACGTGCTATGATTTTTCACCTTTGCGAACGCTCCAACCTTCTAGTACAGCGGGAATTCATCCTATACATGTATGTGGGGCGCTAGTCTCTGCTGTCAAATAAGTTGATGACAGCACGCACCGCAAGTGCGCGGTAACTTGTGCATGCTGGCGCCTTCCTTTCCTCCAACCGCCAGCTCGCAATACCATGCCCCCATCTGCATTCGACATCCTCGGCGTGCTCTCTTTCGCGCAGGGCGTCATAACAGTCATCATAGCCGGAATCCTCGCTTTCCGTGCTTTGACGGAGCAGGTTGGACACAATTAGCAACGTGTAACGTCAATACTAACCCTAAGTCATCATCCCACTTCAGACTCGGAAGAACATGGACTCCCTACACCAACTGCACCGCAGAATGGAAGAAGTTGTCACCTGGCACTATTTGCTTCCTCCCGAGGTACAGCCTGAGGGTGATGTAATACAAATCAGGCAGAGAAGTCAGGAAGCGGTTCGGCTCCTGGAAAGATTGAGAGTATCTCGCCATTTAGGTTTTCTCACACGGTGGTTCCGCAGCGGAGAAAACGCTAGTGAGATTGAAGAGATATCAACAAATGTGGCTCGTTTCGAGGCCGATTTGGTAGAGGTGCATGGAATTATATTCCGTCGGGCACTATGTTGATTCATTTTGCGATAGATGCGCATGAACCGGGCCATCTCCAATGCGGTTGACCAGATAGTTGATCGGGCCATCCGCGCGAGCCATGAACTATTCGGTGGCAGACAGGAAGAAAGCGATGGTAAGATATCAGAGGTACAGGGACAGGTCCTTTCACGATTATTTCGTTATATAGTTGCCCTACTAATGCGATGCGGTTCAAAACAGATAGCTCGGTTGATGGATATGACAGTGGGAATTCCCAGAGCGGTTGAACAGGCAGTTGATCGTGCCCTTCGCGCCAACCAACCACGTGAATCCGACTCAGACGACGACGTTAAGATGGCAGCGGTACAGGTGCAGGTGCATTCGCCATTCATTTCTTGATGAATTCGTTCCTCATAACCAATCTTTGATGCTGCAGGAAAAGATAGCCCGGTTGATGGAAGCAGTTCACCGTGCGGTTCGGGTGAGCGAGAGCAGCACTAAGGACCTGGGTCCCGCAACAGGTAGGGTTGAATAACATCGAGACTTGATGATTCGCCATGTGGGTATAGTATCGGTTCAGTCGAAGTTAACACTTCCGTGCTGTTTTCAATCCTCTCACTTCAGATTGAATTGAGGATCCGCAAACACCCGGTGAACCATGTTCCAAGTGCGAGGCTTCGCAGACTAGCTTGTTTCCTGGTTAAGACTCCCGGGGCACTCTGCGTTCAGGCGGCCCCGCGGCAGACCCCGTCGGAGTTGCGTCGCCATACAGCGGAAGTGTACCGAGGGGCCTCGGCACCGTCTGCCTCCATCACTCGGCATAGCTCCGTCGTATCGCGACGTAGCTCGGCAGGGCCCATGTACCTCTGCCGCCGAGTCGTCTGAACGCAGTGACTAAGAAACCTGGCAGGGATCCGAATCTCGACTTCGTGGCGAAATTACCCTAGTTCACCTTCTCCAGGCCGTCATAGAAAACAAGTGTTTGTCTATATTGTATCCATACGAAAAAAGGGGGCGCATAATATAAGTCGCGCTTTCAACCGGAATTGTTTGTGAAGGTACCCGGCTAGTATTGCTGCGCGTTGTACGGTTTCAAAATTAAGGGCAGACCCGAGCCCTTCTCGTCCCCCAGAACAGAGGGTCTGTTCACCAAGCCAACGGCTTTTGGAACAATGCTGCCTTTCGGGGTTCCCGGCTCGAATTCGAACGTGCGGATCAACATGAAGAGTAGGACCTTCATCCTGAGGGACAGTCAGCTCCGGAAGAAATGGGGCAAAGTTGATGGTACATACTCGACGAGTGAGAAGCGGAAACCGATGCCTGTTGGATTTTTCAATGGAATTTGACTACTAAATCAGTGAAAACTCACAGTTATTGGGCCCGGCGAAAAAACTGAAAATATTTGCCCATACACCTGGAACCGAGCTAACTGCCTCTGGTATATGTTCCCATCGTTCAGGACTGCCAAAACGCAATCAGCTCGGGAATATCTTCCAGGTAAGACCGCGATACGAACTTGAATTCCCCAGCGTCATCGCCCCAGATCTCCTTGTCGGTGTTTACAGCCAACATTGGTATGTGCATGACCTGGCCTTTGGGTATCCTGCCCGGAAAATTTGATCATGTATGATGTTCTATTCAACGAGGGGGCGAACATACGGGAGGCTGTCGTGCGATTTTCCTTGCTTGTCGATGAAGGGTTTGGAGAGAGGGAGCACGTCGTCTTGCATTGCCATCCGCTGCGTGTGCATGACCGGCGCATGGACACGCATGGTTTCTCTGACTGAACAGACCATTAGGCTCCGTGCGACGACGAGACATGGTGACGTACCGACACTCTCAAGGTATGCAAGAGTGTTGAGTTCATCCATGGTCGGATTCTCAGTGGAGAGGGTGAAGAGCTCGTCCCGGAGCTTCGACTGCACAGCGGGCTTCTCGGAAAGCGCGTGCAGCGCCCAAGATAGCGAGGCACTGTCCAACAATGAGCCCTCACGAGCGGATCCAGGTGGCTTTAAAAACTAACCTTGTCGTTTCGTGCCCGGCGAACAAAAAGGTGGGTATCTCTGCCAAGACATGATGTCAGACAGTGGCGAAAACGAAGCAACGACACCTACGTGCGATGACCTCCGCATCGCTCAACCGTTGGCTCTCCGGCAGATCCGAGGACAAGTTCGCTTTGAGAAGGACAGAAAGCAGATCTCTTTTACCATTCGTTTTCTCTCCTTGAGAAGCCATGAGGTTGTCCTTGCTGGTAGAAATGATCTGTTTCCCAATGGAATTCATTGTATCACGCGTTTTTCTCAGGTTTCGCGACCCCGGGACCGGCTTTCCCATAGGATTCGATCAGTGAAGCCCATATCCCTGCCTCGGAAAGACATACCAGAAGTTTCAGAAATGGGATGATCGACTGTGCGCGCCTGAAACCGGCATCCCGCTGGGAACTCGGAGAATGCAGGAGCTCATTGAAGGACTTGTTCAGTTCGTTCGATTGCCCTTTCTCATGCAGTGCATCAAACTCGTAGTTGAACCCTGATTGAGCGGACAAATCGGAAAATGATCACAGGAGGGAGGGGAAAACTGACCTGCCTCCCCGATCACATCCAAGGTCGTTCGCCTGAGCCATTCGAGAACATCAATGGTGGCTGCGCCATTTCCCTGCTCAACTTGATGGGTCCAGAGGTCACGAAGCTTGATGTGATGTCGAGCCATGATTAACAACGAAAGAGCACTAGGCTTACCTGAATTCCTTTATCAATAAAGACCTCTGTCAATGCGCGGATTTGTGGAGCGCCAAAGGCCTGATTCTGCACCAAAACCAAAGTTTAAAAACGCGACTCCTCGCAAGAACGGAGCAACTCGCCAAGATTCTCCTCTATTTTCCCGTTTCAACGTCAAAGTATCGCGTTCGGAAGTTGAAAAACTGGCCTGGCGTTTATGATCATCCAAGTCCACAGAGAGAATCCCTGGTACCGGGTTCATATTAGGTTGTACCCGAAAGCGTAAGACCTACCGTCACCCAACAAACGTCTCAGGAAATCGCGGTTGACTGGCACCCTCTGATAGATCGTGCTTTTGGATACGATGTGATTGACGGCCTTTATATCCGAACTGTGCAGCTCGCTGATCTGTTGTCTCGGATATCAGCAAACAGCGGGGCAAATATGAGAAGGTACAAACACTAAAAAGCCCTTTGAGGCGGAAGGTGCGACCGAATTCGCGTCTCCATTGTGCGGGCAACGTTGCGTCGTCCTAGAAAGAAATGATCGGCCCAGAACTCGCCAGACATTATAAGGACCGAACGAAAGAATTTACCATCATCTCTTTAAAGTTTCCGAGGATAAAACTGGGATTCCGTGGACCGACCATGTTACGTAGTGGTGAGGTGAATTCATGGTAGAGGAACTGCACCGCATGGAGCAGCCAATAGCAGAAAAGTGTTGCAACGATAGGAAGTAGGATTTGTGAAAGCATCAAGTCTGTTGAGGCGTGTCGGATTCTGTCGAGCGTTGAGCCATTTATAAGAGAATCATGAAAAATTCTTGCGCATCTCAGCATGTCAACTGTTCGAGTGCATCACGCACGATCCGTGACAAGAACACCTTGTGGGCCGCTCAAGTCATGGGATATGACCATTCCCGGCAAAACTTCCGTTCGATTAGATTCCAGGATATCCTCGGCGAACAATAACGACGATGCCAGATCAACATAAATGCATTTTTTGTTGAATATCATATGCTCATGATCTGTGAATCAGCAACTTGCTCACGGTTCTGGTTTGCGTTTCATACTCCGCGTCTACCTACCTACCTACCGTGGTCCTGGTTTGCAGACGCTAGCCGAATAGCCGAGATCCAGAATAACCGAGATCAACCGGACTCTCACGGTTCGATGCTGTTCCGAGTTGGTTCCGAGTTATGTTAGGTGCTTACTGCCAGAATTTCGAAACTAAGTCTACTGCAAACTGGATCAATTGCTACAGAGACAGTGATCTATGCCGAATATCCGTCTAGACAGGTGTGTCGACTCAGACCGTCGAAAAGGTGAGATTTTGGGTGCCAAGATACATCTCTTGCTCCTTCCGCCACCTATCTAACCTACCTACAGGGATGCGGGAGCCTCTGAGTAAATCTGCGATGACGTTGAATCCTTGAGACCTGCGGATGACTGTGTGCATGTCGAAAACTGAGATTCGCATCCATTGTCCCGACTGAGTCCACTTCCAAAACTCCTGCGCCAATTGTGTCGGCATGACCTGCCCGTCCCATGTCCGATTCCGCGCCTTACTCTTCTCCTCCCAAACTGTCCTGGCCCTAATTTCGACGATTATTTCTAGGGTTACCCACTTCCCTATTTTTACGTTGGCGGGGCAGGTACTTACAGGCCGTCCGTCCCGTCAGAGTGCGGCGTTGGCCCAAATGAATAGTCTATTACGCCATAAGCGTCGTGAGTTGTTCGAAACTTGGCCATAATGACATACAAAACTCACCAGAGTACCTCAAGTGCGACCACTTCCCTCTGCGACGGTCTACAAAATTGTTCATCCCGGATAAACTCCTCACGTGATGTTACGCGTACCCTCTGGAGTCTGAATTGAAATTCAGTTCCTCGCGTGTATTGCCGACTTTAACATCCCGTTCCTTATTAGTGTTGATTACTACGATTCGGTCTTGGGATGCGCAATGCCGCGCAGCCGAGCGCCGTCTTGTCATTTCACGGTTGACGGCCGTCAGTTTGCCGTCCCGTGTCCAAAGATTCGAAAAGCCGGCCGCTTTGTTGACGGCCCGTACCCGTCTCGGCATCACAGACTGACGGGAGTCGGTGGGCAGGCCTAATCACTTGCATCGTGCGCTTCCAGGTATCCCAAGTCCGACCCGGAGGCGAAAGGCCGTGCTGGCGGGCGGAGAGGCGGCATCGTGATGCCGGCAGACGCCGAAGCAGTGTCTGATCCGTTATTTCCACATCTGGCGACGGCATCAACACGGCATCCACTCCGGCGTTTGGTGGCGTCTCTCATTTCCCACCAGTGACCCCATCTCTTGCGCTCTGTAATCCTGCGAAATCAGTTGCCTGGCTTGAGTTAGGTCAGTCGAAGAGCCCTTTCCAGACAAAACCATCCAGTCTTATCCTCGACTCAAGGATCTGCGTCCAGACGGATGCGAGCCCGAGCATACTTACTGCCAGCCTCAACCCTCGACGACGTTGAATGCTATATCGATACATTCCCTTCGGCCTCTCTACAATACGCTTTCCTAGCTCCGTAGGCTCCCTTATCTAGTCTTTGTGCTCTGTCAATGCTTTCAGTCAAGTTGGAAATCCATCCAGGTTCTACTGGCAAATGTTTATCCTGTCGGTTGCAGAATACACAATCCATGATCAGTGCCCTTCGAGCTAAATACGATCTGTCTTGGAAGGAGCAGAATATTTCAGACAGTACGGATATACGTATCTATCTTTTCGGGCTCGGTGGAGTCTTGACAGCAAATACTGAAATAGATGGGTGTCCAGTCTTATCGCATCGAGTTGCGTGAGAAGGACGTGGACTATATGTCAATCCTCATCTCAGTGCCATCGAGAATTCAATCGTATGAAATCGTGAAGCGGAATAACAATCACCAAGTTTACACATATTTCCACATACATCTGGTGTGCTACGCTGCCAGTGGGCGGAGATGCATAGCCTTGAAATCGTCGGCCGTCAAATCTTTCGACGCAAACCGGGTGCGGATTTCATCAAGTCGTGTTGCGCCCGACGTGCCAAGCGCAGTCTCCAGCCGCGATGTGAGCGGCTGGAACACATTCGCGTTCCACTCCTTCAGCGCCACCTGCGGAATAAAGTTACTGTCAGTTTTCATATTTTGAGGAACGGGATTTTCGACTTCAACGCACATTCCCAACCGTGAGGATGTTCTTTCTTCCTTCTTGACGCTCACGATTGATCCAATGCCTGTTAAGGAAATCGAATAATCTTCCTACAATAGCCGCGCCGCGAGAAAAGCGGTCCCACTCGGCGTCGTAGAATTCTAGGATACGTGTATCATCGTCCGGGGCTGCCTACAACGACAAATCAGTGTTGCAACAAATTTATCAGACACACACATACTGCAAGGATCTGGGTAGTGTACTCAGGATAGAAGGATGCGATCTGGGCGTAGAGCTCTACATAATAAAAGTATCAGCTTCGAGCGCCTGTCGCTGCTCCACACAAAACGCACCCCTGCTGGTGCGCATGTCCCCATTCTGGTCTATCTCCAAGCATGCGTTGGCAATCGCAGAATACATGGCGGCATGCCTTTCATGTGTGAGGGGTTCCTCGCCGCGCAAAATGAGGGTGACGCCTGGTCCCAACACGTTATCCCAAAGTTGAGGGATATTGGTTCGTGTCCTCGGCCTGCGGCGGAATGACCCAGGGCCCGGCGGGGGTGGCTCGATTCCGATAAGTTGGGACGACATTAAGTTTCAGAGACTGGAGACTGGGCGAGAGTTTTGCGATAGTGGTGGTGAAAGAGACGTGCGAGTGACAAAGAATTGAGTTGGAGTCACCGGGCGGTCCGAGAAGCGAGACACGGTCACCTGTCCTATGTCTTCAATATATATCACGCGTTGTTTGCGTCTGTGTCGCGATTGTGTTTGGGCTGCCGGTTTGTTTACTCCGCCTTTTTCTCTGCAACCCCCACTACCGTGAGGCGAAGATGTCAAAAATCGTGAAAACACACAGTTTTGTTCAAAGTTGTTGAAAACTAAACGTCCGAAATTTTCGAACAAGGAGACAACAGAGATGGACACGGTCGTTGGGAACATTCCAGCGGCTCTGGTTAGTCTCTTATAAACAGACGCTACAACAAAAGTTACTCGTACCTCGTGTGTTGTAGGCTCTGGTGCCCTTTTTAAAAAACATGGATCAGAATTATAGTCGTATAGTTTACACGTATTTCCACGCGACACAGTAGGCGGAGACGCAAGGCCCTGAAAAGTGCTTCCTTCATGAGCGGTTCTTCCCCGCGCAAATTGAGCGTGATGCATGGTTTTAACAGGCTGTTTCAAGCTTGAGGATGTTATCTCGGGGGCTTATAGTGTTTATGTACTGCGTTCCTCGGCCTGCGGTGGCTGCGTTCCGGTTCCAAACGACACTAATATTACAGAGATATAGAGACCGAGTGGGACGAAGGAATGAGAAATCTGGATAAATGGAAAATATCAACCACTTATGCACCGCGGATCGCAGGCCCTACGACTCCGCAGTAAGGCTTGAATTGGAGTTGGGGTTAGCTTGTATATTTAATGCGAGAGCGAGGAGTGAGTCCAATGGTATATATCTGCGTTGCTTCAACATTTCACGTCCGCGAAAAAAAAAATCACTTCATCTATGACACATGGCTCAGACCCGAGTCGAACGGGTGGGTGCGTCTGCGGGAATTAAAGTTGGTACTCAACACAATCAAACCCAAACGGAAGGAGGCAGGCGCGATGCGCCGCCCGCTGGGTCTTTCCCTCTTTCTTTGGTCCTTGACTGAATGCAAGACAAAGAAGCTAAGGGAGATCTACAGCTGACCTCGAGCCTTTGGTGGATTTATAATTATGGCTTCACTCCATTCCAATGAAGAGGTGCAGGATAGCCCCTATCTTTGCTTCCGTATTGAGAACCTTTATAGTCAGATGGGTATCTGAAAAGGGCTGGCACTGCTTCAGCCACCGAATAAAACGTCAATAGGTACATTAATCTAGAACAACGCCTTGCTACCACTTCCCCTCCTACCGGTCTCTAAGTACATGCACGAGGATCAAGATTGCGGAATTTCCGGTGGGTCCAACCTCCAAGAATGTAACAACTGCAACGGGATAGTGGGAGCCAATTGCAACGTCGCGGACACAGATCCAAAACCCTCGGCGAGCGGATCCTTCGAAACGGCGTATTATGTGGATTTGCGATCCGCTTGAACGACGGAGCACTGCCTCCCTTCATCTTAGCGGAGAACCAAGAAAGCAATGATACAGTTAGGCGCCCCATCCATCTTTCAACTCGGGAACGCTACGGATGGAGCTCCGGATATCCACCAGCGGGAGCGAATCGGATCGCAGGTGCGATCGCGTCGCGCAGCGCACAGGCCTGCTGTAGAGCCCTGCTCGCGCTTGGACGCCGCGCTGGATCGGGGTCCGTCATGCGGTCCAGAAGCGCTAGGTATCCCGGTACGAATTTCCGCAGCACCTGGTGCGCCGCTGTCGGCAGCCCGTCCGGGTTTCCAAACGTCTGGCGGAGAGCGATAAAGGATTAAACGTCAGCGTAAATTTAGAGTTGCGTTCGCCGCCGCCGCACATTGCAATATATTTGCTCCCAGGATAGCGCGCGTTTGAGGACGGATCCAAGAGCGTAGACCTGCCGCGACGACGATCATCTATCTGTTGGTGGCGTGGTCGGATATAGTAGGTCCACTCACGTCGACAGGAGGTAGCTGATATGGTTTCTGCGGATCGCGGCTATCGGCGCGCGGGATCTCCGGGGCGGCGTGGTTCATCGTGCCCCAGTGCCCTGTGCCGACCCACGTCCGCTGGTCCGAACCCGCGGGAAAACGGCGCGCACACCCGAAATCGATGTAAGCTAGCGCGATGTTGCGCCGCCCAAACGACGAATACACCCCGGGCACACCGCAGTGGATGTTCAATAGCATGTTCCCTGCGGAGATGTCCTGCAGGGAGATGGAGCGGCGCCTAACGCGGAAGCACGTTGTACGCACCCGGTGGATGATCCCGTGTCGATGCATAAAAGAAAGGCCCTAGAGGATCGGAAGTTAACCTCCGCGCCACAGCTATTCAACGGAACATGGGCACATGACCGAGCGTACCTCTAATGCCTGCGTCAATCGATGGAAGTAATCCTCCACCTCCCAAGGGATGCAGGTTTGGGCGGAACGCGGCCAGTACGGCATGACGATGAATGTCCAGTCCTCCGTGACGATCTTGTCTAGAAGGGGAATCGTGTGGTTGTCCGCGCACGCCCGCATTCTCGGGGAGTTCAGAAACGTGACGACGTCGATTTCTGCGCGGCCGCGCGAGTTGTGTAGGGCCTTCACAGCGCACTGTGGATGCTGCATTCAGTACCCTCAAACTGAGTGATACAGACAACGATTACCACACGATCTTGGGCATCATACGCCATTTTTAGGCTGGCAGTCTGCGAGAGATATCAGAATCAGGAACCGGAGGACTCGGGATACGAAGACTCACCTGTGTAAGCCAGCCGGTTGTTTGATGTATGCCGCAGACCTGATTGTCTTCATCCATGTCGTATAAATGGACGAAACCTTCTGTGCTGTGTGGTTGAAAGGGATCCTGTGCAACAGGGAAAGTCAGTGCCCGCAAGCGCGGCGGTGTTTCCGGTGTGTATCGAGAGTAGTATCTCCAGCAAAGAGTGTATCCAAGCGAGGCGAGAAATGGCTCGAAATGGCGCCAGGGCTCATCGACAAGATGAGCGGTGTTGTTCTGCAAGTCAAGGCGCTCCCACTGCTCAAGATGCGGAGGCAAAGGCGCATCAGGGTAAAAACGGCCAGCCATGGCTGGTTTCGTTCAAGAAAAGCAAACGTTGGCTGTGGTTACATGTGCTGTCTTTTTAAAGTGGCGGGAGACGCGGACCGATTTTACCGCGCATGCGAAAAGCGGCTGTTTTAACTTTAGAAAGCGTGAGATCGCCGCCACCGAGGTCGGCCCGAGCTCGCAATCTCCCGCCTCGGGCTATCCAGAAAAGGGCCATAGGAACCAAGATTAGGATCCATTTTCCGATGTAGGTTTTCGCATCGGTGGGCCGATTTCTTATACACCTTCCTCAAAACCGTCGGGCAAGAAGGACTCAAGGTTATCGTCGAGATTGATAATTGAGAGTCGCGGCCCTGTCGCGATGCAGGCGAATACATTCCAGAGGTGACGGCAGCAGATAAATTCTTGGCCGGCAAACTGCGCTTTACAAGATAAGGTGTAAGAATTTTTTTTTCGCCATGCCGTTGATACGGAAGATTCCGACTTATGCCCGACGCCGCGGTGGCCGCGGAGATGATGACGAGTCGATTCGGCGGAGTTGCTGTGCGGCTCAAGTGCGGCTGCTTTTATGGGTATGTGGTTAACAGAATGGAAGAGAACTTCCAAGGGAACTCGAGCCCCAATCACCTCTACCCACTAATACAGTGACTAAACAAACGTGATTAATTGAACATTGGTGACAGCTCTGCGTTTTTTGAGCGCTTGAGCGACTAAGCTGAAACATTTGCTACATATATCAGCCAGACAGACGATCAGTATAACTACTTACCCTCTTCAGGCTGAACGGGACACTTAACCCGTTCGAAAAGAAGAGATAGGCCGGCTCTCGGGGAGCGACATCCCGGTTGAACCACTGCGAACAGTTAGGGACCCCGTGGTGCAATTTTAGAAAACCAGCCTATCTCGCCTTTCGCCGTTTTTTGGGACCGAAATGCTCTTCCCCGACGGGTGATAGTGAGATTTGGGCGCCTCAAGTAACAAGCTGAAGTGGTTTGAATCTTGTTATTCGACTTTTCGGCCTTTTGGCCCACTGCAAGAATCGAGATTCAAGGCCGTTTCAAGATGAAGTGTTGAATGGATGGTTGCAGTCCGATGAGACACCGGAGTAGCTTCCAACTAGCGCACGGTGATGACCGGCGTTCTGAAAAGTATTCCAGGCTGTTTTGGAAGGTGTTGTAAGGTGGCCTATACGACGGGGAGATCAGCACTGGTTTGGGCCCACAAGCGCACTCAAACCCAACTAACTACTCACTCAATCCCTCACAGAAATTTTCTTCTGACTTTAATGTCTCTCCATCCTCGTGAAGGAACCATTCCGTTCGCTGTCGATGGTGAGACCCATCAGACGTGGTACAAAATGTTCGGGTCCGAATTGCTGAACACCGGAGTGGCGCCGCTAATTGGGCTTCACGGTGGCCCAGGTGCGAACTTGCCTCGACTCCCGAGTCCCGGTCGTTCTAACCATTAATTAATGATCGTTTCCCCCTCGCAGGAATGGCGCACGACTACCTCATCCCCCTTGCCGACCTTAGCGCCACGCGTCCCGTCATCCTCTACGACCAGCTCGGCAACGCCCGCTCGACACACCTCCCGCACAAACCACAGTCCTTCTGGACCATAGACCTCTTCATCGACGAGCTCCTCAACCTCGTCGCGCATTTCGGCATCACCACGGACGGGTTCTTCCTCCTCGGACACAGCTGGGGCGGGATCCTCGCCGCCGAGCTCGCGGTCCGGCGCCGCCCCGCGCACCTCAAAGGCATCGTCCTCTCCAACTCGCTCGCGGCGATGGTGCTGTGGGGCCAATCGAACATGCAGCTCATGGCCGGCTTCCCCGCTGTTGTGCAAGACGGATTGAAAGGCGGGTTCGGGGGCCCGCGGAAGTACCGCGCCGCGCTGGAGGAGGTGTACAAGCTCCACGCGTGCAGGATGGAGGTGCAGCCCAAGGAGGTGTCTGCCGGCGGGCTCGATCCGATCTTCGGCGACAGGGAGACCGGCGAGGGCGGGGACTCGACGGTGTCGATCGCAATGTACGTGCTCCCCTCGCCGCCGTATCGCATATTATAGGGAAACCCATCCTTAGGAACACCGGCGAGCTTAAGGACTGGACGATCGTCGACCGCCTTCACGAGATCAGCGTGCCGTGTCTTGTGGTGAACGGGAAGTACGATTTGGCGCAAGACTTCGTTGTGCAGCCTTTCGTCGACAAGATTCCCAAGGTCAAGTGGGTGCGGTACGAGAATGCCAGCCATCTCCCCATGTGGGAGGTCCGAGAGGAATACATGGAGGAGGTTCGCGTATTTTTGGAGGGAATAGAGAAACAGTAGTGTACGTACAGTCACTAGGCGGATTACAAAAGTCGAAGAGAGACAGAGATCTGGAGAAACTTTGGAAAATAGCATAAACCTGCCGCGCATTTCGTCAATTGTCTCGTCGTAAAATCTTGAGAAATACTCGCCAGGCTAGACTCGGGATTAAGGGAAGAGAAACAAGACTAAAACCGTAGGCATTCGTCGTATATCGACTTATTGGAGCAGGCGGTGACACTAAATAGACACATAATGTTCGGGCCAGCCTAGATTCAACTGTTGCGCTTCGCTTTTGAACTGCGGAAGTCGAAGAGAGAAAGTGTAAAGAAGCTTTGTGAAATATCAGGGGCCTGCGGGACATTCCGTCAGTTTCCACATAGGGAAGTCTCGAAAAAAAAAACTCCCCAGTTCAGACTCGGGAAACACAACTAAGGAAGGACATAAGACTAAGGATGTGGGATGTCAACTAGTTGCTGGATGACGTGGTCGGCGTCACTAGATAAAAGACAGAAGCCCGAGAGAGCGAGAAACAGATTCGACAGACTCGAGATGCTATACGCTCCGTCATTTCCATGTTCGTAAAATGTCGGAAATACTCACCCTAAGTATTTACGCTCCTCCTCTTCGATTTTGATCATCTGGATCCCAGGGAACGCGGTGATATAAGCCTGCTCCGGGAACGTGGCGCATGTTACATGCAATGAGCTAGCGGGGGTTGGGACCGCAGTAGAAGTGATAGGATCTGTGGGCGGGGATCGCAATGATAGAAATTGCGCTCGGAGATTCTGAGATGCCGGAGCGCAGGCGTGGTCAGCTTATCGAGAAATAGCTGCTGGTTGAGGGATGGGGCTGTTGCCGACTCGCGGAGCACGAGCTCTTGTAGATGTAGCAGGGGCGTGACGGACGAGAGCGGCTCGTCGTCATCGTCCAGGCTGGCTGTGAAATGCATAAGCGAGGCTGTTTTGGCGAGAATCCGAGCGCATTCGTAAGCGGAGAGCATGGTCACGGAGAGCGTGGTGATTTGCGACCATGGAAGAATATATAGATCAGGATCAAAATCGTGCGATAAAGAGAGGGGCTGAAGAAGGGGTGCGTAGTCAAGGAGGATAATGGCTTCATCGTCGTCGCCATCTTCGCCGTCCGGTGGGCCCAATACTAAAGTGTATAGAAGTGGAAACTGTCGCTGCTTGAGGCCAAGGTTGACGACGGGCATGAAGAGCTGGATTCCCCGCCAACGCAAAGAGTGAGAGGCCAGTTCATCGACGAAGGGGGTAAGCTGTTCCGGCTGGAATGGTGACTCCATGTATTCGGAACCAGTATCTAAAGAAATCGACAGTGACAAATCGCGGGAGCGCGCCAGCCACGTTTGAAAGGAAGAAGGATTCCTGAGCTTCAAATAGAGAGCACTCCACAGAGATGGGGTAGCCAGCGCGATGTTGCGCCAGCTCCGACAAAGTTGAGTGAGCAGTGCCGGCGAGCGGAACCCATGTGGCAAAGGGCGGTTCGGGGCGGTGGGGAGAAATTGAATGAAGATTTCGGAGATGATTTCGGTAGGTAAGTCGAGAATGGGATATCTGTACAAATTGTCGAGCTCCGTTTGCAAAATCTGCCGCTGCCGCAACGCCATGGCGAGATCTTTCTCCAGAGCGAGGATATGCGCATCGAGATTCGATAAGCGGGCGCGGGTTTGCTTTCGTGTAGGCTGGTCAAGGGGTCCCTGCCGAGTAGATTCACCTGTGCTCATGGCGGGGGAACGTAAAGGAGGGTCGTGGCTGTGTATAAAGTATTGCCAAGTTTGCTGGTGCTTGTCGCTTGATGCCACACTGCTTGCCTCGCGCTTCCAGGCCCCACAAAACGAAACTCTTTTGAGCACGCGAAAACATGCCCAATAAGCCTCAGAACTGGCATGAAAGTTGGGAAACTGCAAGTAACCTATTTCCTCGTTCAGTATCGAATATCTGAACCAAATACAGCTCCGCGCCTCACTGAAGGAACTGGAGGACAGCGGAATGCAACCGTACGCAGCGGTCATGAAACTCCTTCACGTTGAACGCGCTGGGGATGAGCCCCTTTCTTTGGATACCGCATCCGTAGCCCGCCTCGAAAACCGGCTCGGAACCAACTACGTCCCCACGGAAGGTGAACGTAAACAGATCCAGACCTTCTGTGCCCGGGGTTTCCAACAAGCCTCAGATATCTGGGTGGAGGCGGAGAGACTTCGCCAAGATTTTTTGGCCTCGGACACACGGGGACGATCGTTACACGACTGCGTGTGCTCCTATTGGGCCCTCATTTCCCCCATGCGCGCAATGCCACCCGAGATATTGCAGGAAATATTCATCGCATGTCTTCCCGAACACCATTATGCGACTATGGATGCTTCGAAAGCGCCACTCTTGTTGGGTCGTGTGTGCAGCGCATGGAGAACAGTTTCAATGTCGACTCCTGCGTTGTGGTCTACTGTCCATGTGGTTTCGCCCTGTGTGGTGGTCTCGCCTTGGGACCCCGAAAGATCAAAACGCGAGGCGTTATCAATTGCTCAGCACCGGAGCGAGGCGCTTCAAGCTTGGCTACAGCGCTCCGGAAATTGCCCCTTGTCGATCTCGTTCTTCGCGACCCATAGCGTGGACGCTATCAACCTGCTTTTTTTCAGAAACGATAATTGGATTTAGCAGTCGCTGGAGGGCGCTCAAGCTCTCCTCCGAGCCATACGTGGAATTGCAGTGGAATGTGGACCCAGAGGATGTTCCGATGCTTGAGCTCCTGGAATTCAACTCTAGGTGGAAGATTGACCATAATTCTGTGAACCTTCTCGTTGCACCTCGCCTACGAAGTATTTCACTCTACCTCGAGACTGACCGTACACTTCCCCCTACTTGCTCCTGGGATCGCCTCACCGCACTTCGCTTGCAATGTCACTTCACACGCACAGTCACCCAGCGACAGATTCTTGAGATCATTGCATATTGCATCAACTTACAAACCTGTTCGTTGACCTTTCCGGATACATTGAGCATCGATCCCCCCCCGTCCTCATCGACGCCGATTCCGGATATTATTTTGCCGGGCTTGGAAGCGCTGTACATAGCTGCCAGTCGGGAGACGGATACCCCCTGTCGTCTGGTAAACATTCTGGGCAGCCTCACCCTCCCTTGTCTCCAGCAACTTCACATTGTGCCCTATACCGATGGCAGTCGGGCGAGGTTGGCCTCTGACCTCATGGACGATCCGATGCGAGCCCTCGAGGAGTTGGTCATGCGCTCCTCGTGTTCTCTGGAGAACCTCTCTATCGATCCCTGTACGGGAGATGTCGCTGCCCTCCTCCGGTGCCTGCGATGCTCGCCTGAGCTCACCTCGCTCAATTTGAGCCTCAATTGGGAGTCTTTTGATCTACCTCCGGACATCTTGCCGATTCTAACTGAACTGACCCTATCACCTTCCTCGCCCACGCCCCTCTGTCCGAACCTCGTGCACATCCGTCTCAGATACTGCGACGTCAGCGACGCGTACCACCCCGTTCTTTGGCAGCTCATTCAATCCCGCTCAGGTTGCAGTCGGTTGCACACAGCCACTATCCTCTTGCGGTGTGCGTCTACTTTGGATTGGGCTGCACTCGGCACCGAGGTGTATCCTTCTCTGGTGGTGAGAGTGTATGTCCCGAGCCGCTATGATGTATCCCGAACAATCAAGTCGCCCTGGGCAGGCATCCCGAAGAAGGATGGGGAAGCAGAACAATACACCCGGAACTTTCCCTTCCTTTCAAGCTATCCTCCGTGGCCCCTAAATGAAGATTATGATCCATAGGATTGATATTTCATTTCTTTGTATAGCTGTAAAATAGATATTTTATGTGTCTTTCTCACAATGACGATGGTTAGTATACATTGGATTGGAATGATATTGATATCGTCGAGGATATGTATGCGACAGTTAATTGGTGTGCTGCGTGTCCGCGGTGCCGCTGCTTCCTATTCGTTAATACACGTATTCTTTGCCTCCGCTCAAGCGGATCGCTTCCTGCCAATTTGGACCTCGGGAAGAACACGGCAGACGGACGAGCACGCGTGAACCCTGCACCACCTCGTCTGCTCTGTCTGCCGCAGCGCAGCGCAGGGCACAATACGCCCCATTTTCGCAGCGCACTACACCCCCTCCCCTACCATCCTTCCCGGACTCTCCACCCACCCGCGCCAGCACTCCACAAACGCCGCGAGCTCTGCGCCCTCCACGACGCGGTGGTCCGCCGCCCACGAGATCGGAAGGTGTAGTCTCCGCGCGCCTCTCATTCCGCCCGCGCCCACCCCTGCTGCTGTGCCTCCGCCTACTCCCACACTGTGCGGCCAATCCTGCGCCCCCGCGGCCGAGGAGACAGAATCCCCCCAAAACCGCTCACTAACATCCCAAACCCACTCCGCCCTCCCCAGCGCCACGATCGCCACCCCGCCCCCGGGCACCAGCACCGGCGCCGCCCCCGTCCCGCGCCCCGCCGCGCCGACGTTGCTCACCGTCAGCGTCGCCCCGCCGGCGAAGTGGGATTTCTGCAGCCCGCTCGACGCCCCGCCGGTAGAGACTGCGCGCCCGAGGGAGGATAGGGAGGCGATTTCGGAAGCGAGGGAGAAGAGGGAGTGCGCGTTGACGGCGCGCAGGACTGGGGCGTAGAGGCCCGTGGGGGTGGCGAGCGCGAGGGCGATGTCGGCGTGGGGTCGGATGGTTAGGGTGGGTTTGCTTGGGGCGGCGGCGGATCCAGACAGAGACTCAGGCCCAGGCGCGGAGGAGGAAGCGGTGATCGACGCCCTGAAAAGCGGCCACTCCATCATCGCGCGCGAGAGCGCCTTGACGAGGAAGGGGAGGTACGTCAGGCGCGCGTAGCGTGCTGCGTCCGGCACTTCCGTCTCTTGCGCAACGCCGATCCCCGCGCCGAGAGCTTCTGCTGGGTTCCATCGGGGTGCCGTGGATACGGAGGAGGACGAGGCGGGCTGGTAGCGCGCGGGGATGTGTGCGTTGAGGGTGGGGAGGAGGGCGTGTAGCGCGGTGATGTCGAGGGTGGCGGAGTAGCCGAAGTGCGGGATTGCGAGGCTCTGGGAGAAAGGGGCGTTAGCATGGAGGAAGTATTAGAGCGAAGGGGGAGAACGAGGCGGGGAGGCGGAGGAAGGAGGTGGGGAGATAAGAATAGGATGACGGAGTAACGGAAGGGAAGGGGCGTGCGTGCGGAGCACGGAGCACGGAATAAAGGCCAAGAAAAGAGCCCGGGGGATAAAGGGAAATTGAGGGGAGGGGACCGGATTGAGAAGATAGCGGGAAGGATGGGACGTAAAGGGGAAGCGTAGGGGAAGGGAGGTAGCAGCGTTGGCGTGGGGGAGAGGACAGGTCGGGAATGGAAGGGAGCGCATAGAACGGACGACGGGTCGAGATAGGGAGAGGCGACGGAGGAGAGGGGAGAGGGGGACAAGTAGGACGCGGATGTGGGGACGAGGTGGGAGACGCAAAGAAGGGCGGGGAGGGAAGTAGGCTCGGAGGAGGGCGAACAGATGGGGGGAGATAGGAGGCGGGAGAGGAAGAAGCAGGGAAGGGGGAGAAAGAGCGGAGAGAAAGAGCAGAGGGGGGCGAAAGATAGGAAGGGAGAGGGGGATGGAAGAGGACGGGTTGTGAGGAAGAAAGGAGGTGCGCGCGCGAGTGGCTAGTAGAGCAAGACGGTGCGGAGGTATGGAAGATGACAAGACGGACGACTGGGACGGGGAGGGGGACGTGGAAGGGAACGAGGTTGGGGGTGGGGGGAGGGGGAGAAACAGGAACGGTCCAGTACGTAGGGAAAAGTGAAGTAGCGTGCAGACCCACCTTCTCCATCGCACGCCACATCGCCGCCCGCGTCCGCCCGAGCTCGACCACCACCTCCTCCCCCCTCGTCTCGACCCCTCCCCCTCCACTCCCACCTGCCTCCGATTGGGACTGCGCCGCCAAAAACGCATCCACATCCGCGCGCTCCACGCGCCCGCCGCGCCCGCTCCCCGGGGCCAGCGCCGCGAGGTCGACGCCGTGCGTGCGTGCGTGGTGCCGCACCGCAGGAGTTGCGAGCGCGTGCGTCAGCGTCGGCATCAGCAAGGGGGGCGCGGAGGGGTCGAGCGGGTGGGGGCCCGGGGGTTTCGTTCTTGCTGTTGCTGACGACGGCGGAGGAGAAGAGGTAGGAGGAGGAGAAGGAGAGGGGGGAGGAGCAGTCGTCCGCTCTTCGTGCATTGTCGCCTCTTGTGTCGCCGTCGGCGGTGGCGATGCGGGCTCCTCCTTTCCTTCCGTGCTCGTGCTCGCCTCTTCCGCCCCTACCTCTCTCTCCACCTCAATAACACATAACCCCGCCCCAACCCTCGCCACCTCACCCTCCTTCACCAACAGCTCCTTCACCAACCCATCAAACGGGCTCGTCAGCTCCACGCTTGCTTTATCGCTCTGCACCTCGCACAACAAATCGAACTGCGCTACGCGTGCGGACGGGGAGGAGGGCGTAACAGCCCAGCGGAGGACCTCGCACTCCGTGATGCCCTCGCCGATGTCTGCGAGCTTGAAGGTGTGCAGCGTCGTTGGCCGCGGCGCGAGGCTGCGCGCGGAGGTGTGCAAGGCGCAACCGAAGCGCGTGAGTCCGAGGAGGATGGGGTGATTCCTAGGGTATCTGAGGCTCCGGAGGAACATCGAAGCGCTGGGATTGTCCTTGAGCCGATGTCAAGGTTCCAGAGACTCGAAAAAGGTGTGGAAATGGGTTCGGAGATCTAGGATCTTGGAGATCTAGCCACCCTGTAGGAGCAATGTATGGGAGAGGATTTTCTCGTCTTCAGGCGTCCTGGATGAAGCAAGCTATATAGCCTCTAGGCAAATGGCAAATGCACGCAGAATTGCAGACAAATCGGCGCGAGGTGATCGATTTTTCTTGCTTGAATTCTGCTCCAAGGTAATCTAAAGAGACAGAGACGCGAGATTTAAAGCGAAAAAACACGATAGTGCCACCGACGAGGGCACAAGAAAGGCAAGCGCAGAGCGGAGCGGATCTTGGGCGGTGATGGCCTCCGATTCTAACACGGACAAAGATGCGGGGTGATCGGATCGCGATTACCGGTATTACCGAATGAAGCCGAATGGTTGAAAATCATGTTCGATATGGAGCTAGACGATGTTCGTGTTGTCAAATGCTCGCGTTTCAGCGCCGCGCACTAGTGCATCAAGCGTAATGTGGTTACCAGATTTGGTTTGTCAACAGAGCATAAACTTGAACAGCTACTAGTAACGAAATCCCTCTATTGTGCATATCCAACAACCCAAGCCCGGATGACGGCTCAAGAAATTCTGAGCTCGCCTCGGTTTAAGCACTGCTTAACCATAAACCCTCTGGGATACTACGAGAGTAGTCTGGTGCTGCCCTCATGTTTTGCCGCCTCGTACTGAAGCGCCAGGCCTTATTCAATCGGATATGGGGCAGGGCATGCCCACACAATTGGCGCGGGGTCGGGACAAGGATGCGTATCTCGGTCTTCGACGTGAATACATTTATCCCTACGTCTCAAGTATTCAACGTCATCTCAATTTTACCCTGGAGCACCAGCATCCCGGAAGGACCCGGAGAGGTATCTCGGCCGCTTAAACGGCGCCTTTTTGCCAGTCTGGAAGTCGACTGAGTGGGGACATTGGATGCTTATCTCAGTCTTCGCACGTATCAAATATTCAACCTCATTTCAGATTTACCCTAGGCTCCAGCATCCCGGCAGGAGCAGGAGAGGTATCTCGGCCGCTAAAACGGCGCCTTTTCGACAGTGTGAGATAACCGCCTCTGTCTAGATGGAATTCCAGCCGGTATAAGATGACTGACACCTGCTGCGAAACTGAATCAATTGCTACAGCTTGGCTCCGAAATTCTGGCAGTCTTGGTCTCGGCCGAGTGGGACTTGTGAACCAGCAAGGACAGCCTCATGGCCTCCCAAGAAGAGAAAACGGATGGTAAAGAGACCTACTTTCTGTCCTTCTCAAGGCGAACTTGTCCTCAAATCTACCTGAGAGCCATCGGTTGAGCGATACGGAGGTTCTTGCGCGTAGGTGTCGTTTCTTCGTTTTCGCGGCTCACTGACATCACGTCTTAGTATAGCTTTTTGTTCGCTGGGCACGAAACGACAAGGTTAGTTTCAGAGCTACCTGTCTCAGCTCGTGAGGGTTCAGTTTTCCGAAGTGCCTCGGTATCTTGGGCGCTGCACGCGCTTACCCAGAAGCCTGCTGTGCAGTCTAAACTCTGGGACGAGCTCTTCACCCTCTCCACTGAGAATCCGACTATGGACGAACTCAACTCTCTTGCGTACCTCGAGAGTGTCGGTACGTGTCAATATCTCGTCCTCGTACGGAACCTAACGGTCCGTGCAGTCAGAGAGACCGTGCGTGTCTACGCGCCAATCGCGCACACGCAGCGGATGGCGATGCAAGACGTCGTGCTCCCTCTCTCCAACCCTTACATTGACAAGCAAGGAAAATCGCACGACAGCCTCCCGTAAGTTGTCCCGTTGTTGAGTAATCTCATACGATTGTATTCTCCGGGTAGGCTACCCAAAGGACAGGTCATGCACATCCCAATCTTGGCCGTGAACACCGACACGGAGATCTGGGGCGATGATGCCGCCGAATTCATGTGCGTATCGGGGTCCGAGTTGGACTATATTCCTATGCTCATTTCGATCTGGCAGCCCTGAGCGGTGGGAACATATTCCAGAGGCAGTTACCTCCACTCCAAGCGTGTGGGCAAATCTTTTCAGCTTTTTCGCCTGGCCCGATAACTGTGAGCTTTCGTGCAAGGGATACTTTAGTAATCTAATGCCATTGAACATCACTAGGCATCGGTTTCCGCTTCTCCCTCCTCGAGTACGTACCATCAACAGCAAATTTGCCCCATGTCTTCCAGAGTTGACTGTCCTTCAGATGAAGGTCCTGCTCTTCATGTTGATCCGCGCGTTCGAATTCGAGCCGGGAACTCCTCAGGGCAGTGTTGTTCCTAAAGCCGTGGGATTGATGCACAGACCCTCTGTCCTGGGAGACGAGGAGGGCTCGGGTCTGCCCTTAATTGTGAAACCGTACAACGCGCAACAATACTAGCAGGGTAGCTTCATCAACAATTCCTGTCGAACGCGCGGGTCGTATTAATATTATGCAAATCTTCTTTCGTACGGGTACAACCATAGACATGTTGGAAATCGTCCGCTTTCGTACTGCTCGATGACTTCGCTACTGATATCTAATACGTACAAACATCATGTACTGGATCTGCAATCTTAGCGTTCCCCCTCATCTGCGGGTCTGTCCGAGTCCATTCGAGTCCTCTAGGAGTCCCATTTCTAACAAGACATCCTGTGCACAATACTTACGACCGTCTGGAGAAGATGAGCTAGGTAAATTTCGTCACAAACAAGTCTAGTACAAGGTTGAGTGTTCCAGCAAAAGCGCGGATTATGAAGGGATGGTCGGTGCGGATCGATGTGCCTGATGGAAATATCTAGGGTTGATTTCGGTGCATCAGGAATTGATCAGGAACACGCTTCATAACTTCCCGGCCCAAAACTCGCCAGTAGAGCAAAAAAAAAAATAAGGGACTCATTGGGAGGCTTAGGCCGGAGTACCCAAAGTGTGCACCATGTTTTTGAGGTGTTAGATCATCCTTTCAAACCAGGAAACGTTGCTGGAACTTATATTAGGGGCGAGGGTCACGTTTATTGAAGAGTTAGAGGCGGCGCGTCACTGCCGCGTCATTTTTACCAGACCCTTGACAGATCATAGCTCTAACATGAGTCTGGCGAGGAAGAACTTGGCAGACCTTGAGACTCGAGGTGAGTTGACTGGCCACCGGATATTTGAGTGTCCGTAAAGACTGAACGGAGCCGGCTCCAAGACAGATATGGCCTTACTTCTAAAATATTGTTCTCTCTCCAATACAATACAAATCGTATTTAGTTCCAAGCCGATCATGAAATATGGGCTCCGTAAGTGTTCCGCGACCGACAGATTAAGCATTTGCAGTAGGACCGACTGAACTCATTGAAAGAGCACAACAACTAGAACAGCGAGCCCCCAGCAAGAATCTAAGAAAGTGTATCGCAGAGAGGCCCAAAGAAACGGATTTATGTAGAATTCAATGCTATTGAGGGTTGCTCGCAGTAAGTACTTATTGTCAGCCTAGGCCTCACATCCATCTGAGCGGATCCAGATTCCAGATCCTTGAGTCGAGAATCAAACTAGATGATTTTTGCCTGGAAAGAAGTACCGTCGAACCTATCTAATAGAAACGAGGCAGCCGAGTTCGCGGGAAAGATGGTGGGAATAGAGACGCCCCGGCAAATGCCGGAGGTGGTGCCGTCTTCGTGCCGTCGCCAAATGCGGAAACAACGTATCACGAGAGCTATCACGAGACCACGAAATTCTTCCCTCTTTCGAGGACTTGGTTTTCCGCCCACCACCACGATGCCGCCTCTCTGCCCACCAACGCGGCTTTCCGCCGCCGGATCGGTCTCGTAATAGATGGAGCGCCCCGTGCTACCTCCCTCGCGCGGACGAAGGGCACGACACGAAATCAGGACAGTTTGGGAAGGAGCGGAATCCGACATGAGACGGGCAAGTCATGCCCACAAAATTGGCGCTGGAGTCTTGGGAGTCGACTCAGTCGGGACAAGGATGCGTATCTCTGTCTTCGACGTGCATGCACTTATCGGCACGTCTCAAGTATTTAACGACATCTCAAATTTATCCTGGGCTCCAGCATCCCCGAAGGAGCAAAAGAAGTATCTCGGCAGTTAAAATCGCACGTTTTCGACGGTCTGAGTCAATCCGCCTCTGTCTAGGCGGATATTCGGCATAAGATGACTGTCACCTGCTGCGAAACTGGATCAATTGCTACAGCTTAGCTTCGAAATTCTGGCAGTCCAAGTCCCGTCCGAATGGAACTCGTAAACTGTATGTAACCTCGGGGCTTTCGCCGTTTCCCTCTCCACGAATGTTAAAAGGCGACAGTTCATGCATGATCTGAAGTGGTGTTGGACACACGGTGTCGACTCTTCAGGCCTCAGGATCCCAGCAGAAATCGCCGAGTCGCTAGCCGCAAACTCTGATCTGACATCTCCATTATTGACTAGGTCTGACGTCGTCTTTATTGTTGTATTAACGGATACCTTGCTATCTATGGTCATATCCCATGACCTGTGCAGTCCACAAGACGTTCTTGTCCGTGCGCACACGGATCGTGCGTGATGGGCCCGGACAGTTGACATGTTGGGAACACCAGAGGGGTAAGAAGTTTTTCACGATTCTCTTATAAAAGCTCAACGTCGACGGAATCCGGCACGCCTTAACAGACTTGATGTTTTCGCAAATCCTACTTCCTATCGCTGCGACATTTTTGTGCTATGGGCTGCTTCATGTGGTGCAGCTCCTATATCATGAGCTCACGTCGCCACTACGCAACGTGACCGGTCCACGGAATCCCAGTTTTATCCTCGGAAACTTGAAAGAGATGATGGTAAATTCTACCTTCTGGCCCATATAATGTCTGGATGGATTCTTGGCTAATCATTTCTAGGACGACGCGTCGTTGCCAGCACAGTGGAGAAGCGAATTTGGTCGTACTTTCCGCTTCAAAGGACTCTTCAGTGTTTGTATCTTCTCATATTTACCCCGCTCCTTGCTGATATGCGTGATAACAGATCAGCGAGCTGCACAGTTCGGATATAAAGGCTGTAAATCACATCATATCTAAAAGCGCGATCTACCGGAGGGCGCCCTCCACCCGGGATTTCGTGAAACGTTTGGTGGGTAGCGGTAGGTCTTATGCTTTCGGTCTCATCTTCACTTGAACCCGTTGCAAGGGCTTCTCACTCTGGAACTGGATGAGCATAAACGCCAGGTCAGTGTTTCAACTTCCGAATGCGATACTACTATGTTGAAACGAAAAACAGAGGAGAATCTTGGCAAGTTGTTCCTTGCATCTGAGGAGTCTCTTCTTTGAACTCAAGTTATGGTCCAGAATCAGGCCTTTGGCGTTGCTCAAATCCGACTTTTGACGGACGTCTTTATCGACAAGGGAGTCCAGGTACGCCCTGCCCGTTTTCATTGATACAGATGATTCAACACCCCATCAAGCTTCGTGATATCTGGGCCCAAAAAATCGAACAACAAAATGGCGCAGCCACTATTGATGTCCTCGAATGGCTCAGGCGAACGACCTTGGATGTAATTGGGCAGGCGGGTCAGATTTTCCTGCCTTCCTGCCATCATTTATCGATTTGACGTCCCCTCAATAGGGTTCGACTACGAGTTTGATGCATTGCACGAGAGAGGGCAATCGAACGAGCTGAACACGGCTTTCTCTGAGCTCCTGCATTCTCCGGAGGCACAGCGTAATGCCATATTCCGGCGTGCGCAGTCAATCATTCCGTTTCTGAAACTTCTGGTATGTCTTTCCCAGGTAGGGACATGGTCTGCTCTGACCGTATTGTATGGGAAAGCCGGTCCCGGGGACGCGAAACCTGAAGAAGACGCGTGATACAATGAAGTCCATCGCGAGACAGATCATTTCTACCAGCAAGGCCAGCCTTATGGCCTCCCAAGAAGAGAAAACGGATGGTAAAAGAGACGTGCTTTCTGTCCTTCTTAAAGCGAACTTGTCCTCGGATCTGCCTGAGAGCCAACGGTTGAGCGATGCGGAGGTTATCGCGCGTAAGTGTAGTTGATTCTATACCGCTGCTTACTGACATCACGTCTTGGCAGAGATACCCACCTTTTTGTTTGCCGGGCACGAAACGACAAGGTTGGTTTTCAGAACCACCTGGATCAGCTCGTGAGGGCTCAATTTTTTACCAAGTGCCTCACTATCTTGGGCGCTGCACGCGCTTTCTCAGAAGCCCGCGGTGCAGTCGAAGCTCCGGGACGAGCTCTTCACCCTCTCCACTGAGAATCCGACTATGGACGAACTCAACTCTCTTGCGTACCTCGAGAGTGTCGGTACGTGACCATGTCTCGTCATCGCGCGGAGCATAATGGTCTGTGCAGTCAGAGAAACCATGCGTGTCCATGCGCCGGTCATGCACACGCAGCGGATGGCGATGCAAGACGACGTACTTCCTCTGTCCAAACCCTACATTGACAAGCACGGAAAATCGCACGACAGCCTCCCGTACGTTTCTCTCGTTGCATAGAATATGAAATATCATCTCAGTCGGCGGGTAGGATACCCAAAGGACAGGTCATGCACATCCCAATCTTGGCCGTGAACACCGAGACGGAGATCTGGGGCGACGACGCCGGTGAATTCATGTGCGCACCAGGTTCCAGCTGGACCATATTCCCGAGCTGATTTTGATTCGGTAGCCCTGAACGGTGGGAACATATTCCAGAGGCAGTCAGCTCCATTCCAGGTGTCTGGGCAAATCTTTTCAGCTTTTTCGCAGGGCCCGATAACTGTGAGCATTGACGCAAAGGATACGTTACTAATTAAATTAAATGATATTGAACATCACCAGGCATCGGTTTCCGCTTCTCCCTCCTCGAGTACGTACCATCAACTTTGCCATATTTGCTTTCGGAGTTGACTGTCCCTCAGGATGAAGGTCCTACTCTTCATGTTGATCCGTACGTTCGAATTCGAGCCGGGAACTCCCAAGGGCAGCATTGTTCCTAAAGCCGTGGGCTTGGTTTACAAACCCTCCGTCCTGGGGGACGAGAAGGGCTCGGGTCTGCCCCTGATTGTGAAGCCGTACGACACACAGCAATACTAGTCGGGTACCTTGATGAATGATTCCTGTCGAAGGCGGGGCTTACTATATACGCAAACTTTTTTTTTTGTACGGATATAAACTGGACAAACACTTGCTTACCACAATCACTTGACACACATTATGCAGACGCGTCACTATGCTCAAGCTCTACAGGCAATTCAAACAGCACCATGAACCTTCAAAGTCTCCATTTGAGTTGGACCGTGCCGTGTAATGCCGCGGGAAGGTAGGTAGGTAGGTAGGTAGCATCGCTCTATTCTCCGATTTCCATATTCTTTCGTCCTCGGTATTCTCCTCGGGCAGCGCCATACCATTCAGGTTCAAGAGCAGGCGCTACCGTGTTTGTAAATGGCCATTCATCAAAGAGAAAAGGTTGACCCCACATCGCAATCAACGATTTGGACTTCCCAGTCGGTACCCCGAGCCTTTGTCAACGGTTTAAGCGCCTTCTCGTAACGGTCCACGAATCGGCGTTTCGATGAATCGCTGCGGGACCAACATTCAGAACCCCTAAAAATATTCAGACGAACACACTCTGCAAAATTCCGCGCGACGTGTTCAACACTAATTCGCACCATGCGCTCGGCTGCTTTTCCGCCAACAAAGATGGTGCCAGCGTCGAGCTCGATAAAGAGGACGATAACATAAAAGGGCCGCAGGAAGGCATAAACCTAGGTAATGGCCTTTGCCAATGCAGCTTTATCTGCGGAAAGTTTGGGCAGAAGATGCGGTTTGGGCACGAAGATGCGGTGGAGATGCATTCCGGTTTCTGGGGCTTAGCAGACCTCCGACCTTGTATTGATGCGCGTCGCGGTTAGCAGTCTAAACAAGGATCTCGCGCCGAGAGTGACATTTTTGGCTTGCAAAAGTGGCTTGCGCCCGCGCGGAATGGCTTGTTTCGGGCGGGGGCGTGGATTTGAGTGGCATCACCCGCCCACGCCCGGCCGATCGGCTTGCAAGCCATTTTGATGGCTTGGCAAGCCATTCCGCCAACTTGGTCCCAGCCAAAAATCAGAAGTGGCTTGCGCTCCCAACACGTCGTAGGGGCCTCTAGTGGCATATCTTATATGGTAACTACATTACATTGAATTCCCCGAAGGTCCCCACGACATCAATTCTCATGTGCTGTCTATATTTTGGTAATACCCGTGACCGACGCGACTAATAATGGACTCAACTGACGCTCTGCTTGCAAGCCAGCGGGCTTGTGGAGTTAAATACATAGCTGATGCGTCTAAGTGTTCATCGGGATATAAGGTAACGAAAAAACTATCCCAAATACACGAAACGAGTACCTAACTTACCTGTTTTCTCGCACGCAAATTGTTTCTGGCGTCAGACAGAATTTGACTGCCTCTCTTCACATAATTAGGTTTGTATACTTTCCCCCACACTATATAATGAGTGTAGCATATATTCTCGTGCTCACTGCTGTTGGTTGACTTCAGTCAACCCACCAATGTCAGGCAGATCGAAAGAAATGTTGAATAAGTCCAACCTGTTCAAATAAATGATTTCAATAGGCTTAGTCAAGTATTTCAGGGTCGAATCATGTGGAGAAAGTACGAGGGAAGTGTCTGTGCTCGTCGCGAACAAAATGGCGGGCGCAAGCCATTTTGTCTGATGCCATCAAATTGGGCGTGGGCATGGCTTGTATCGAAAAGTATAGAAATTCGCACAATATCAAGGTCAGATCCACACACAATATATCGTATTCAGGCTCTCCTATCATCGTTGCGGGTATTTATCCTGAAATCAGCTTGGGTTGGACGGAGTTGAAATGTCACATGGTGTGCGCAAGCCATTTTGTCTGATGCCATCAATTGGGCGGGAATGTGGCTTGCATCGGAAATTGTGGCAAGGGAGAGAGGAATTGGATCGGAGAGCCTACGGAACACTTCTACACCATTGGATGCTGGATTGAGGATCAGGCACAACTCTAATTGCTGCGCTCGGCAACATCCCAGATTGTGGATGTGTTCATCGTCCTTTTTTCTACCTTCACGGCTCATACCCTTGACTTCTTTACAGTTTATTTAGTTCCATGTTACCCGTTACCCAGTTTCTTATCTTTTGCAGAGTATAAATATGGTACCTATTGTAACTTACTAAGTAAATTGTCCGAGCTTACCAATTCAAATTCCCCCAACCTCCCTTGTTCAATATAGACGTTTATATTAATCTTGGTCGAGACTTGGCCTCAAGTCGACGGACTTGTACTTTAATTAATCGGATTTCTGGCATTCAACAGAGGCCATTAATATTTGTGGTAAGTTGATTGATTTCCTCCCAGAAATTCTGAGGCTGCGAGTTCTGCTGAGCAAGCCCAAGCAGTCAGAAAGAACTTGCAAAAGAGTGTTTTCATGGTATTGTAAGGGCTACGTAACGACTGGTGCAACATTACACCAACCGTGAGGTCGCTGGTTCAAAAGTCGCCGCCGCTGTCAATGACGGCGGCAAGGTTGATCCGATTGTTGTGGAGACGACAATGGTAGAAGGAAAGGCTCGCAGGGCACATATATTGAGAAATTATCGTAATATTTACAGTGGGAAGGTGTAGTGTAGCCGAGCACAAGCCAAGCCACGCCGCAAGCCACGCCACACCCGCCCGCCCAGCCAATTTAAACTCCGCTAAGCGGCGCAAGCCATTTTGGCACGCCACTCGGCTAACTCTGATCTCTCGCGCCTCAGTGCGGCATACTGGAGAGCGCCCTGACATCGGGCTTACTCCAGCTCGGCCGAAGTAGGACTTACGGTGATTTGTCTCTTGAGCTGTAGGCGAATGCAGTCAATGGGTAGCAATCCGCCGGATTGAATTTAGTAGTCTCGGGGTACGGTAGGCGTAATGGCCGAGGTTGGTTTTTGACAGTATGACATTACAGTTCCGGTGTTCTTGACGGCCACGTCGGGTAATACTGTACTATTCCAACCAAGTTTTCAGTCACTAGTCATACCGACGGCTGATTTGCACTCTTGGGAAAATGAAACGGCTTTTCGGCCTTCTGGATCGAGGTTTGCATGCAAAATACATAGGCCAATTTGGCCCCGAAAAAGCCAATGCAGGGAACACGAGCCGCTCTCTGAAATGAGGCCCAAAAAATCAGAAAGATGGTGCGTCCCGTTTTGTGGGCGATTAAGAGTACTAGTGGCGGAGAAAGATGAGTTGGGCAAACTTCGAAAGAGAAAGGGGTATCTGACGAAGATTAGCCAGTCAATTACAGAGGGACGGGACAAATTCGACAGGAAGATTATGAGCCCCGAGTCCGAGTCGTCAATTCCTACGAGCAGACCTCTCTCTCATTGGGGCAGTGAAACGCAAACCTCCACGGCAGCTTGAAGCCACGGTTCGGTTTCGCTCTGGTCGTACATACACCCGATACGGTCCCTTTTGAAGCTTTTTGATCATCGCTGCCAACACTCGTAGACGCTTCAGCTTTTCACCGCATGCCACGGGAGCATGCGAAATGCAAAATGCACGGCTCTCTACATCCCCATATTTTTTATAAAGTCTTCAAAGCTCATTTTTGGTACAGATACAGGTAAACTCTTGTTCGGTGTATTTTGAGGCACACGTCCGGCGCTGGCTATAGTGCCGCACTTCGTCCAGATTTTGAGATTTTGAATATGTTATGCCTCTTGCACTTAGCTAGGTATCAACTTGATGTAATATATCCTCCTTCTAATTCGTTGTAAGTAGTAATTGACGAAGTACCCAATTGACTAATTCAATTTCTGCGATAATGAATGGAAATACTGCCTGAGTATGTCGTCGCCAGGACTGAGGTCGTGGCACAGCAAGTCCATACATGGCTCCCCTGATTCCCCTCCTGCGCAACAACATTAATACCCACTTTGGAATCCAAACTAGTTTTTTGCTCTCCATAATCTGAGCACGGTCGCGCGCACTCTTGAAATTCCGCCGCCCGATCGTAACCCATACTAGGCAATTTGATCGCGGCGGGTTTCGGCAGGTTCAAGCTCCGCCCTAAGCCAAACAGACCATGACATTGTCAGCCTCCTCCTTTCCTCCCGCCGCCATGCTCGCTCCCTGCTCACCTCACCAACCGCACCCTTCGCGCCCGATGCAGCCCACAACATGTAACTGAGATTGAGCTTTGCATTGCGGATGCCTATGCCACACTGTCGAGGAGTTAGGGCAAGCGCAACTCCGGGTATCAGCCGTGTCGTCCCGCTCGACTGGTTAGGGTTTGGTTAGGGCTTAGGAGGTTAGACTTAGGTAGGTATCATGTAGAAAGCACATCTACGTAGTGAATAGCTCATTTACATCTCTTCTGTGTCCTCCCTTGGCCATCATTGGTCTTGTCGGCACTAGAATGTGTTTGATGCGTGGTTTGACTGCCGAAATCTGCCGCCATCAAATTGCCCGATTTAGATTGCTGATCGGGCGGCGGAATGTGAGCAACTGGTCGCGTCGCGACGCGTCTCGCTCAGTCACGGTCACGTGTCATTACTGCCACTCACGATGCCACCTCTGACTCTGAGTCGCCTCCTGGTCGGGTTACGCGCCTCACACTACTACCCTTGCGCGGGCTAAACGCACGAAATTAGGACTCCACGCGTGAATAGTTTGGGAGAAGAGGAAGGAGCGGAATGGGCCGATATGGGATGGGCACACAACTGGCGACGTCGACTTAGTCGGTATAATGGACGTGTATCTCAGTCATCGAGGTGCATACATTTATCCGCACGTCTCAATTATTCAATGTCATCTCATATCTACCCTGGGATTCCGGCATCCCCGAAGGAGCAAGAAAGGTATCTCGGCAGTCAAAATCGCACCTTTTCCACGCTCTGAGTAAACCCACCTCTGTCTGGACGGATATTCGGCATAAGATGACGGTCAACTACTGCGAAACAACATCAATTGCTACCGCTTGGCTTCGAAATTCTGCCAGTCTCCGTCTTGGCCGAGTGGGACTTGTAAGCTGTAAAAACCTCGAGGCACTCGCCGTTTCCCCTCCACGAATGTTAAAAAGTGGCTTCGCGACTTGATGTGGTGCTGTATAATTTGTACACGCAGTGCCGAGTCTCCAGGCTCAGGATCCCACGTCGTAGAAATCTGAGGGCCTCGCGCGGAGTCGCGAGCCGCTAAACTGGTCTGACATTACCGTTATTGAGTTGATCTGACATTTTCGTTATTAGTAGCCTGGTCTCCTCGAGACTATCAATTGAACCGAGGTCTTGTCATCTATGGTCATTTCCCATGACCCGAGTGGTCCAAAAGGTGTTCTGGTCCGTGCGCGCACGGATCGTGCGTGATAGCACATTTGACATTTGGGGACACCAGAGGGGTCAGAAGCTTTTTGCGATTCTCTTATAAAAGCTCGACGCTCCACGGAATTCGGCTCGCCTTAACAAACTCGATGCTTTCACAAATACTACTTCCTATCGCTGCGACACTTCTCTGCTATGGGCTGCTCCACGTGGTGCAGTTCCTCTATCATGAGCTCACGTCGCCACTACGCAACGTGGCCGGTCCACGGAATCCCAGTTTTATCCTCGGAAACTTGAAAGAGATGATGGTAAAATCTACCTTCTGGGAGGATTCTAGACTAATTATTTCTAGGACGACGCATCGTTAACCGCACAGTGGAGAAGCGAATTCGGTCGTACCTTCCGCTTCAAAGGACTTTTCAGTGTTTGTATCTTCTCATATTTATGTTGCTCCTTGATAATAAGCGGGACAACAGATCAGCGAGCTGCACAGCTCGGATATCAAGGCTGTAAATCACATCATATCCAAAAGCGCGATCTACCGGAGGGCGCCCTCCACCCGGGAGTTCGTGAAACGTGTGGTGGGTGGCGGTAGGTCTCCCGTTTTCAGTCTCATCCTCGTATGAACCCGTTGCAAGGGCTTCTCACTGTGGAACTGGATGAGCATAAACGCCATGTCAGTGTTTTAATTTCCGAACGTGGTATTATGACGCTGAGACAAGAAACAGAGGAGAATCTTGGCAAGTTGTTCCTTTCATCCGAGAAGTCTCTTTTTTGAACTCAAGGTTCGGTGCAGAATCAGGCCTTTGGAGTTGCTCAAATCCGCCTTTTGACGGACGTCTTTGTCGACAAAGGAGTCCAGGTACGCCCTGCCCGTTTTCATTGATCAAGATAGCTCAAAGCCCCATCAAGCTTCGTGATATCTGGGCCCAAAAAATCGCACAGGAAAATGGCGCAGCCACCATTGATGTTCTCGAATGGCTCAGGCGAGCCACATTGGATGTGATCGGGCAGGCAGGTCAGATTCCCCACCTTACTGTCATCATTTTCCGATTTGACGTCCCCTCAATCAGGGTTCAACTACGAGTTTGATGCACTGCACGAGAAAGGGCAATCGAACGAGCTGAACACGGCCTTCACTGAGCTCCTGCATTCTCCGCATGCCCAGCGTGATGCCATTTTCCGGCGTGCGCAGTCAATCATCCCATTTCTGAAACTTCTGGTATGTCTATTCGAGGCACTGCTCTGATCGAATCTCAAATCGTATGGGAAAGCCGGTACCGGGGACGCGAAACCGGAGAAAGACGCATGATACACTGAAGTCCATCGGGAAACAGATCGTCTGGGCCAGCAAAGCAAGCCTCAAGGCCTCCCAAGAAGAGAAAACGGAGGGTAAAAGAGACGTACTTTCCGTGCTTCTCAAGGCGAACTTGTCCTCGGATCTGCCTGAGAGCCATCGGTTGAGCGAGGCGGAGGTTATCGCGCGTAGGTGGTGTTGCTTCGATATCGCTGCTCACTGACCTCACGTTTTGGCAGAGATACCCACCTTTTTGTTCGCCGGGCACGATACGACAAGGTTAGTTTTTAAAGCCACCTGGATCCGCTCGTGAGCCTGATGGATCAATTCTTTTACAGTGCCGCGTTATCTTGGGCGCTCCACGCACTTTCTCTGAAACCCGCTGTGCAGTCGAAGCTCCGGGACGAACTCTTCACACTCTCCACTGAGAAGCCGACCATGGACGAACTCAACTCTCTTGTGTACCTTGAGAATGTCGGTACGTGTGAATATCTCGTCGTCGTGCGGAGCCTAACGGTCCGTACAGTCAGAGAAACCATGCGTGTCCATGCGCCAGTCATGCACACGCAGCGGATGGCGATGCAAGACGACGTGCTCCCTCTTTCCAAACCCTACATTGACAAGCACGGAAAATCGCATGGCAGTCTCCCGTAAGTTGTCCCGTCGTTGAGTAGTGCAACACATTTTTATCCTCCTCGCAGCATACCCAAAGGACAGGTCATGCACATCCCAATCTCGGCTGTGAACACCGACACGGAAATCTGGGGCGAGGACGCCGGTGAATTCATGTGCGCACCAGGGTTTGAGCTGGACCATATTCCCGAGCTGATTTCGATTTCCCAGTCCTGAACGGTGGGAACATATTCCCGAGGCAGTTACCTCCGTTCCAGGCGTGTGGGCAAATCTTTTTACCTTTTTCGCCGGGCCCGATAATTGTGAGCTTTCACGCAAAGGATACGTTCGTACTTAAATAAATGGTATTGAACATCACCAGGCATCGGTTTCCGCTTCTCACTCCTCGAGTACGTATCGTCAACTTTTCCCCATTGCTTTCGGAGTTGACTGTCCCTCAGGATAAAGGTCATACTCTTCATGTTGATCCGCACGTTCGAATTCGAGCCGGGAACTCCCAAGGGCAGCATTGTTCCTGAAGCGGTGGGCTTGGTATTCAAACCTTCTGTCCTGGGGGACGAAAAGGGCTCGGGTCTGCCCTTGATTGTGAAACTGTATAAAGCGCAGCAATACTAACCGGGTACCTTCATGGATTCCTGTCAAAGACGCGGGTCATACTATGCACACCTTTTTTTTCGTACCGATATGAAATTGACAAACACTTGCTTTGCCTTCTGCTAACGATGCGACCGTCTGGAGAAGACCTACGTAAATTTAGCCTGGCTAACCACTCTGAAATTCCCGCTATCATACCCATCACTCGAGCTATCTGTTTCGAACCGCATTAGTTTAGAATCTATATCACGAGATAAATGAATCGTGAACACCCTGTCTCCGTACCTCTGATATTTGACTGTAGCGCCATTCTCTCTGTCCGCCATCGAACAGTTGATTCCTGGAGAAATGATTTCTCCTACTTACTGTAATACTTAGGCATAACCAAGGCATAACTGAATGAGAATATATCGCCGCCCGGATAGCTGTTGTAGTACAGTCATTCTATACATTTCTGCATCATCCCACCCGACAATAATCACCTTGTGATCCAAACTCGTTTTCTGCTGCTTCAGATATCCGCGCGTCGCGACGCGTCTCTCACATCAGTCACGGACACGTGCCGTTACGGGGGCAACGTCCTGGCCCGGTGGCCGGCTTCAAGGTTACTGTATCACACCGACAATTGCCCCCGCTGGCCGCAATCGGCATGGGAACTCCCATCAACGGCCTCAACTCTAGACTCTCGAGCTCACAAGTTGACGACTTCATGAATCTACGTCTCCGAGTCAACTCTCGAGCTCAACTGGTGACTTACAAATTTAGTGCTGGCAAGGTTCGGTTCGGTTCAGGTTCGGGGTGCTTTTTCCCGAACGCTGAACCAGAACCTGCGTTCGGTTCAGGTTCAGCGTTCGAACGCGTTCGAACTTTTTGAACCTCAGAGCATTTCCCATGCCTAAACTACCTACGCGTAGTCCCCCCAGAATTGGGAAGGGTATTTTACCATCTAATCTTCACACCTAAGCATGCCAAGACACCTAGAAGCACACCTAGAAGTATATCTGAACAAATTCAAGCTGAACAAAGTTTGTTCTGATCACGTGAGTGACCATCCTCTCGCAACCTACAGCGTGAAAACGTCAAGAAACTCACTTAGAATTGGTCATAAGCGAATGGTATGGATTATGGAAAGTCGAGATGGCAATACCTTCGTTAAACTCCCCGAAATATGACTGGATTTGTGTTTAAATAGGCTATTTTCGGCGATTTGCGGTTCGGTGTTCGAACGCGTTCGGAAAAATTCTCTGGAGCCCGAACCTTGAACCTGAACCCCTCGTTCGGTTCAGGTTCGGTTCAGGTTCGGACCGATTTCCGAACCGGACCCTGCCAGCACTACTTACAATCAGTGCAGCCAACGAGTATTTGCCTCAGTACGACATGCACCAAGCTCCCTCGATCCGACCTTCCCTGCCCTTCATCGTTGTGTCCGCATCCTCAGGACGCGCACGATGGAACACCGCAAAAAGCCCTTGGCCCTGTGACTGTAGCACGGGAGCGGAGGTGCCGGACGCTGCTTGCGTACCTCTCCTTCATGCTCCGAGAAGGCGCTCTCGCGCACATCAGGAAAATCTGAAGTTGTAAAATAGACCCAAAGAGACCAAAAAAAGAGACCATAGACACCATAGCAGATGGTCTTCTCTATAGAAAGGTGGGAGGGGCGGTTTCAACCAGATAGACCATCATAGACAACCCGATCTATCATAGTTGCATAGACACAGTAGCTGCCATAGCTCTTATAGTTCCGAAAGTATTCCAAATACAAAAAAGGACGCTGTAACAATAATATATTGCATCGAATAATATTTAAGTACATGAATAATACAGTTATAGAATAGCAGGAGCAGCAAGAAACCGAGAACAGCGAGAAAGAACCACCCAGTAAGGAGTTGAGGTTGAAGCCTAAGAATGCAAAGACCAGTGTTGCGACGACGTGCATCCGAGGACTTGCGAAAACTTGAAGATGCCGATGACATTATCTTGCAGCTTGATCATTCCGACTGAACGCTTGCCAACTTGAAGGTAGTTTGCAGGCCAAATTTCCAGACTGGAATTCCCGAGGTAGCAGGAAGGGCGGATGAGACTTGAGGCATTGAAACTTGAGACGTCAAAATTTGAGACGTCAAAACTCCAAAGAAACATGTCTTGACAGCTTGATGCGAGTGAACTGAGTTTTAGATGGGCATTGGAGGGCATGGGCTGGAATATGAGGCTGGCATGCTGGAGGGGGAGGGGAGGAGATGAGAGCAGGAGGAAAGAGAGGCTGCCACGTAACAAACGACGCGCGGCCTGATGGCGGAGGTAAATAAAGATGATCACCCGGCAAACTGACGGGGATCATTTTTGGGGCTCCAGTCCGTTCGAATCGGTCCGATGTTCCCGATACAACTCCATGACGCGTGAGTCAATATGCCGGTGATTCAATGAAATATCCGGAGTACAGGCCACGACTCGGGCCAAAAGGAAATTTTTGGGCCTTGGAAGTCTGATACATGAAATACATTCTGGTCTTGAAAATGGGATGTTAGTGATAACTCAGTGACTGAATCAGACTAGGACCCAGTCCTGATCAAATCCAATCCGGATCCGGGGCTGTAACTTCTGGGTCGAATACTCAAGACATTTTCCTGAAGTACCCGCTAAATTACCCATCACCCATCAAGACAGTCATAGAAGCTACTTGATATTTATAGCCAAAATAGACAAAGGTAGTATGAGGGGCAGATTCATAGACCAACAAAGTTGACCATAGACAAAAATAGACGGGTGTGTGACTTTATAGACCACCATAGCCCACCAAAGACCTGGATAATGGCCGTGTGTCTATGACGAATTTCAGATTTTCCTGATTGGCACCATGATGGAATGGCCGCTTTTCAGTGCGTCGAGAACCACTTCCTGCTCTGCTTCCTCCCTGTCTTCCTCTGCCTTGCCACTGACACCCGCCCAGTCGGCACCCCCGCTACCAACAGCAAACCATCTGCCCGCACACAGACATCGACCTGGCGAGCTCACGGGAGTAATGTACCCGGAAGCGGAAAGTTCACTTGAACATTCCGTCTTGAAGACCTCTTATTACTAAATCCACTGGCTCCAGTGGTCAGCAATGTCGATGTCGCTTCTTCTCGGTGTCTTTCTTTCATCCTTTTACAGTCATGGCAGGGTCAATGGGCTAACCGATTGAATTAATGAAATAAAAGAAATTAGACTTGATTCAAGGAATTATGAAGATGCCAAATGTCCTGTATTCGCTATATGTAGGGTGTCCCAAAACTCTGGCCCCATATGAGTCCAGGTGGTTGAGCAGTACATTAAATTGAGTAGCCCATTGAGTGACCAAGAAATACACTGCCAAACAAGTCCGAACTTTTGTCTTCGTATCATCTTTCTAGATGTCATGCGGCCCCAAATACTGTACAGAAGTGTTTTATATGAGTGGTCTCTACATACATACTGACAAGTTTGGGGGCCTAGGGTGAACAGGGAGGGGTAGAAATCGAGTAGCCCATTGACTGTCTCAGCCCATTGACCCGTCCATGACTGTAACATTTTATTTTTGCAAAGGGTCCTTCTTGCCGATCAGTAATTGCTCGTCCTCAAGAATTCCTCCCGACAAAGTCAAACTCGCGGGCTATTCGTCTCTGTCCGCTGTCTTGCTCTTGTCCCGCGGGCCGGCGATATATACTTCTTCAAGCTGGGGTCGCTGTCCGCTGTCCGCTATCTGCTGGCCTAGGCGCGATCACACCTCCGACGACCTTCGTAAACAGGTTTCCGCTGCTTCCCGCTGATTCTCGATCTAAAAGCCGTCTGATGATGCCTGGCTCTCGGCGGGTGTCCTTTATGGGGGATCGCGCGGCGCGACCTTTTGGTCAGCGTTGCGCAAGCTGGCTCGCGGTGGCCGACGTTGCAGTCCGTTGGGTCGGTCCCGAATGGCCCAACAAAAGCATAGGCCGTCGAAAACGTATACTTCGCTTCGGCACGTCTTGTATATGGTCAACGCCCTAGGTATGCTGTGGTGCGGTCACAACATTCTTATAAAAAGTACCAACAGGCCGGAGTCCGGCATCCAATCCGTTTTGATACGACGACCGCTTCCCACTGTTCCACTGTTATATTTATTCTTCCCTTTCACTGCCCTCTGGATGAAAGATTCTTCCCCAGGCAACCTTGGAACATTCCAGGTCCTACCTGTACATTTGGCAATGCGAGTCTGTCACTATAGCGCAGTCGAAGGCTTCCTGCGGTCGAGGTGCTGTTGCCTGTGCCTTCGACTTCTCTCCGTGCCTCGATCTGGAACAGGGCTGTTGGCCGCATGCTGTGACCAGATAAGCGCTGGTTTACATGAGGCAGTCCTGTGACCAGTCTCTTAGATTCTGATTTGACTCTCCGTCTACCATGTCCTCCCGCCCGCACGTCTTACTCGGTGGAGCCCTCACTTTACTCCAAGATCTGTCGGATGGATCCAACATCCCCGCTCTGCAACCTCTCGTGAACGTTGCGACGCGTATATATACTTCTGCCGAAGTCTGCGTCGTTTGTCTGCTTCGATATGGTCTGCTTACCGAGAGACATGCAGGGGGCTAAGCAGAACAAAAGGAAGGCCAAAGAGTTAGCCGACGAAGTTTGTAAATCTGTCAAGCAGATATTGAACGTATATCCGGCTGCGCCGAGTTCTTCGATATTAGATCCGCACGACGACAGTGTCAGAGAATTGCAGCGGTAGCTGCCATTGTCCCTGCGAACGCCGATCATTATTGACGTCCCTCAGAGCCTTGGAAGACGTTGCCGCCTTCGTGGATAAAATCGGACAACGAAGTTACGAGAACTTATGTAATAAGTGATCGTTCTTTTAGGAAACTCATGGGTAGGATTTCGCGGGTGCGTACAATTTGGTCACATCAAGATGAAGTTATTGAAAATAGTGGCTGTGCACTGAAAACACTACTTTGCTTCGCCACATCTATTAGATATAATGTGATGTTTTTAAAAGTTTCTAATGCTTTTAGTGGCTATGTTTCTTACGTAAAACTTTTTTCCTGCTGGCAAAGGTTCGAACCCCGGAGTAAACTTCTTTTTTTCCCAGTAAGAACGACCATTCATGTCTCTTTGGCAAGCCTTGGCTCCCTTTGCTTATTTATTTTTTTCAAAAAAAAAAAATAAGGATGAATGTATCATCAAGTCATTCACTTGTTCCAGTGGTAGTTGTACCTACTGCAATACCAGGGCCGAAAGGTGGCAGGGGATACACCAGGAAAGATCTGTCAGCAGCAGGTTCAATGAACCAAATGGGACGAGTCCCATACATTCCGTCCGTCCGCATTTACGGCTTTTGCCAATCCAAGAGGTTTGAATGATTTTAGGGCTATCATGGAGCTAAAATGGTCCCAGACATCCTCGCACTGCAGAAAAGTCTGTGCCCGAACCAAAATCAGTCCGATCCAAGTTCCCGAATAATCGGAGGTATCGGCGGGTCCGGCAACCTTCATCGGACTGCGCGGGATCACTGATATGTTGCGACACTGATACTGGCATTGCCCCTCTCTATTTCCGCGATAGTCGGCAACGTGTTCCGTACGATCCGACTGCTGATCCTCGAGATGCTGATTTGCCAACGCGAATTTTACGTGTAAACGGAGGGTTACGGGAGCTACGTTACGGGTTTACCCGTCACGTCCGAAACTGTCAAGCCTGGCAATGGTGACAGATTGGGGATGTACCCGTTTTCACGGGCTGTCATGTCGAAGAAAAAAATACAGGTTGCTTCGATGCCTTAAATATGTGCACTCAATAATCCCTTATCCATCCCCTCTTCATTCCTCGTGCATATTCATTCTCTCCTCATCTCTTTCATGCAGTACATAAACTATATGAATCTGGGCGAACCAATTCCCATGCCTGTTCGCCATGGCTTCGAGGTTGCTTCGAAGCCTTGTATTAGTCGCCAAGAACCAACGTTGCTGAAATGAACACTGTTTCGATTTCAGAAGAATTTTGCACTTGATACCCATTCTATACCATCTCATTGTGCATTAATAAACTCAGATATTCTGCCGAGCTTGCGAATGTACGGTCTTTTCCCTGTTCCTCTGGAGTGTGGTCAAGATATGTCAGGGCACGCATATATTCCTTAGTGGCTCCCGACATAGCCGAATAACATTTCGGTCTAAATTCGGCATCCAAATATTTGATAATCAGAGCAATCCTGAGAAGGGCATACAGTATTCTTCTATACGCTTTCTCCGAGGAGGCATATCTTATTTCATGGGATACAAACGGTTCACCCTTAACAATACCCGTGAATGATGCCCGGCACAAATTTGCAGGGATGAGTAGCCAGAGTTGTAATATGCAATCCATCACCATTGGCCATGCCGCCTAACCCGGGGAGATGCCCTGAGTTGGATTGTATACAGGTAAACAAGCAACAGGTGCGGCCTTCTACATCAGTAGCCTACGGTGGCTGTAGTTCAAGTCGACTCCTAGCAGATAATTTAGAGACCAGTTGTACCTGTTGGGATTCTGCTCCTTGCTGCACGATGAGAACAAAGAGGATAGAATACTGTGTCTTACCGGGAGTTTCCTACTGAACAATGAATGCCAGGAGTTTGTAGAATTCAAGTTGACAAATAAATGAATACAATGAGAGGGGATGAGGAGCAGCAGCGCCCCGAATCGAACGATGACCTCAGGGGTGCATTTTGGGTACATCAATTCTACCATATGATTCCCCGGGGTTACACCGTACTGCCGTTTGTAATCCCATCTGAGGATCGTAAACTGGTTCAAGTGAAAGTGTCGGGGTTCAGGCAGAAATTCAATGCGAGTTACGTGGCTAGAGAGAGGAGAAGGTTACAAGTCCTAAAATGGTAATTTTAGACTCGTCTTTATAAGCATTTTTGCGCCAGGCTGAAGTGAAATCGTCGATGACGTAGATGATTCGTGTTGGATACATTACTGATTTAGGGAATTTTTCTTGAATTTTGTTCCCTTATATGGTAGGTCTTTAGTGTTTTAGTCATTCCCTATGTGTCTGTCCTCCAACTTGAAAGCATCTGCACATTTGTCTTGCCTTTCTCTTGGGCTGAATTTCCTGTCAGTTAAATTGTTTGATTTTTCTCCTTTATCATGAAGCTCTTGCAGCCTGCTTCAGTATTGAAATATGACTACGATACTGGCCCACCATAGCGCTCGGTGATGTCTGATGCACTTCCCAACGAAGCGGCAGCAAGGTCCGCCGAAGCGGGTCGAGGTTGGCAGCTCTGACGTGATCTCGGAAATCGCCGTAAGTCAACTGATTGATACTCGGCAGTCTCGGCTCTTGTGCCAGTGTGCGTTCGGAAGTGAGCGAGGTGCCAGTGGGAAGGTAAACACTCTTTCTTCGGATCTTGCGTACAAGTGGCCCCTACAACCATCAACCGATATCACATATATCCAGGGATGAATTCCCAACACTCTCTGTTGTCCCGCTCACCCCGTATCTCCTGGCGTCACGTTTGAGACTCTCCGAAACATGCAGACAGCTGGGGTGCTGTTCCTCCGAATCAGTTCGTCCTCTGCACAGTGCGAGATTTTGTACATGTCCATCTCCACATTGACGAGGCTCTGGTGTTATGTCCTGGCGCCTATTTGAAAAAAAGTTTTTTCAAATAGAAACAGGGTACGGAGGAGAAGCTGCTATCCTCCATCTCCTCTGTATCTCTACTTCGCTTAGTTGGTTTACTGCTGATGTATCTTTTTTTTGAATCAGTCGGAGGTCGCGCGTTCGATTATGACTAAGTACACTTTTTCTCACCCCCTCCCCAAGTTCCAACACCTTGTGGTTTCAAAGATCGCATTGCAAAGATCGCGCACAAGAAAAGACCAAGATACTCTAGTACATTTCATACAATCAGTTTTAAAGTTTTAGGGCCAATGGCCCCGCAGTGCCAAACTATGGGTACAATTTCCAGCCGCGCCGCCCTTGCAATTGGAGCCGACCATCCCACAACTCGGCGGGTGTGCACAAAGTCAACATGGCGGGGACACGAGTCGCGCAGCCCGCCCACGGCGAAATCGATTTGTTGTGGGTGCTCGGGGGTGGGACTGGAGTGGTGTGGCGCAGCACAACAGGCGGCGCGCAGCAAGTCGTGCGTGACGCCGTACATACCCCGCGCGTGCCAATCTGGTGCTGCGGCACCCATGCACCCGATATCTCCCCTCCACTGCCGGGTGCCGTGAAAAATGCGCGGGCAGCAACGCGTGCGCGAAAAGTACATACGCACGCCGCAGATAGAGGGAGGGAAGGGATCCGCGTCCGACTCTGCCTCATTTCTGCCATGCAGCCTGTGGCGAGTCCGAATACGACGGTGGGCGTACATTACGCGATGTGCGTCTCATCAGCGTCGGCGCGTGTCGGTGGCAGTGGGGGCGTGGCATCCCGTAAGCTCGACGCAGGATGGCGGGTGCACGGGCAGGGCGGGGACTTGAAGCACGCAGCGGGTGGGAGGGCCAGCGGGTGGGCGTTGGTCCGAATACGCGTGCCAGGTCCGTGAGAATCGACTCATGCGTGCAGCCCAACTCTGCGTGCACGACTCCCCGACACATACGCGCAGCGCGCGGCGTATCTCGATTAGTCGCTTTGCATGACGTTGCGCTCGCCGGTGACCTTGTCCAGGCCGTACGCAATGTCAGCAGGGGTGGGCTTGATGATATGGAGGACATTCATGCCGGAGATGGTTCCGGCATCGGTCGCTTGTCGTTGCGAGTCATTGAAGTAGGTGGGGACGGTGACGACAGCGTCATTGATGGTGGCGCCAAGATGGGGCTCTCCTTCGTCTTGAGTGGAACCATCGACGAGATCTCCTCGGGCGACTAGGAAGAGCAGTCAGCATACGAGAGAAATGGACAGAAAAAAGAACGTGAATTCTTTTTGCTCACCATGGTGTTCAACGCGGATGTATGGCTTATCGCCCTCACTGAAGACGGTGAAGGGAAGTGCTTCATGTCGGCCTGCACCTTGCTGTCGTCGAACTTGCGGCCGATGAGTCGTTCCCATCCAAGACACTGTAGGTTAGAATTTATCAATGAATTAGTGATAAAGAAATGTGGAGTGGGGTTCTGACGCACGACCTTGTTGCGGCATCACCAATGAGACCCTCGTTGTTGGAGGAAGATGTGTACATATGATATCGTTGTCGATCTCAATCTTACACGCCGAGTACGAGTTGCTACGTGGCCACTGGCGATATCGTTGCTGGGGGACATTCTTTGACTCTGAGGGCCAAAAGCAAGCCAGGGGTGAATCTTCCAAAAACAGACCTTTTAGAGACCTTGCGGGAGCATAATGAGGGGTGGGGACGATGGAGAGGTGAAGAGATGATTCTGATGAAGGTGGGAGCAGCAGATACGGGCCGACATTCTTGCCCTAATTTGGGCAAAAGTCATGTCCAAATTAGGGCATGACTGGCACCAGGGCACTGCACCAGAGTCATTGACGATTCACTGGCGAAATCAGATAAACTTTGCTTGCTATTTTTCCCCTGCTTCCCGCAGATATTTGGAGTTCCCCACATCATTTTTTATGACGTTCAAGGAATCCAATCCCGTTCTTTGACTTCATTCTATTACTTGTTTGAAAGTTTAATTTTCACCTCTTCAGTGTTCGGAGCGCGAAAGATGGTACATACCCTCTGCACCAATTTTGGATCAGCTTCATCATAACCATGATCCACATATTTTCCGCACGTCGACTGCATCCTATCCATCCAACAGTTCCTCGGTACAGCCATGCATGTCACCCGGGGCATTCTTCCTCCTATCACACGTCAATTCTTCGGAAAAGTCGAATTCGCATGCCGCTCGCGCGAGGTATGCTTGTAAGTATGTACATACTTTCATCTTATAATTTTCTGGGCTCCTGGATCTTAAAACCTGCACCTGCCCGCCACGAGGAGCGACCGAAGGTCGGCGACGAGCGGCAGGGCAGGTTTAAACTGTTTATTTAAAATGTTGTTCTATCTACTAGGGCCAGCCACAATCTCAGACCATTTCAGCAGGACACATCTCAGCCAAATTCGATCGAACGCGAATCTGCCAAAAGATCATGGAGAAAATCTGCATGACTTGTGCATCAAATTCATATCGTCGTTTGCCGCTATCGCCTCCTCTCTTCGTCATCTCGATACTGCACATTCATTCTCTCGGTCACGATAACAAATATTCGACTTGACCTGATATATACAGCACAGTTTCACTCGAGAAACTTTCGTGAGTTTCTGCCGTTGTCTTTGTCAAATCCTCCAGTATATCCAGTCCCACTTTCCTTCGCCTTCAATGTCTTCTTCGGCTCCTGGAGACAGGATGACAGCCAGAGGAAGCATGCACCCCTCTCGGATTGCTCTTCCGATTCAATTACTCTTATGTCGGTCTAAATCACTGAAGATATGTAGTTGCCGGAGGCGGTATCATGTCAACCATAAATCTGTAGAAAAACAAAATCTTTACTGCCTATAATTAGATGCTTCATCGCTGTTTAATGAGTATAAGGTCGAAAAATAACCAGACTCGTTCTGCCATGCGCAGCAATGGCCTAAAGCCCAAGTACTGGAACCTGATACAGTTTGATAAACAAAAAGGCATTCCCTAACATCCCGAGGTTACCAAAGGGATGGAAAGAAACGCGGACCCTCGTGGAGGAATGAATACCTTATTCATTCTGAGTCCGATTGCGTGATTCTCTTCCGATACCGTGGATAAGTCCGGGAGTTGCTGAATCGGCCGACTTGTCGGCCTACATTACAGATCACCGGAGGAACCCGTAATGACCTAAAGGGGCGTGCTCGGCGATACGTGCTCGATCGCAATCGACAACGTAGGGTAGTGAAGGGGTTGGTTATATAGGCCATCAGACTTTTCGGACTGGCTTGGCCGAATGGCTTGCGCCCCTTAGCGGAGTTTGAATTTGGCAGGGCGGGCGGGTGCGGCGTGGCTTGTGATGTGGCTTGGCTTGTGCTCGGCTACACTATGCATTCTCACTGCAAGAATTTTGTCTATTACTCTTCAACAGTACCCCGCCACTCTCTATTTCTCAATCTATTATGTTCCGAACATCCCGATCATCGTCCCCGCCGTGGTTGATTGCCGTCCGCCGTGTGTTGAACCCACATCACACATTTCACCCATATTTGCAGAATAGGTCTTGAGTAACTATGCTCTATTCTTCCTCCAGCTGCCTTGACCCGGGTAAAGTGGAGAATTATGGCACTGCTTCATCAAGTAACTTACAACACTCCGATGCGAACATCACAGGCTGTTTACCTGCCCCTTTCTTCTCGCCGCCACTGTCTTCTCATGCCATTCCAACGCGCATACCATGCCTACGCCCGCGCGTCCTCCACGCCTAAGTGCCAACATGTCTGGTTGGGATGCTGAACTAGAGTATATCAGAGGACCAGTGAGCCCACCAATAACGAAGATGGCTCTGGGACAGCACATACCATAATAAATTTAGGCCCTCCCTTCCGTTATTTTGAATGAAAATCTGAAGGAAACTGTGGTTCAACTGGTTGACTGTCTGCCGTCTCTTGAGCCCAACTCAAGATCACCGGTATTTTAGCATCATTCTCCACACCGAACGCAAGCCATTCTGCGCAATGGCGGTGCTGTCGGCTCAGCCGAAAGGAACTTCAACCGCATATTTTGAATGCAGCTCCATCACCCGTCGGCTTCTTGATCTCTAAACACATGGAGAATTTACCTCAAAGGCCCTTTTTCCACCTCGCAGTTGAGTTACTATGAACTCGGGGAATCTATGTGAGATATTCGCGCAAGCCATTTAGCCAGCGTATGTCACGTGCACAAGCCAATACATCCGCCCATCGCATATCGTCTCAACGAGTTGAAGTTTCGAGTGTTTGGCTGCCGATTACTGTCAAATTGCCTCGTATCAACTCGTTCCGCAAAATTCCTTCCATAAAGGTCCACAAAATTAGGCTCTGTCGGCAAAATGTAGGTTATTCAACGGCCTTGAGTGTATATAACACTGAATGTATAAATTAATGCTTCTCAGAAGTCTACACCTATGTTTCCCATAACTAACTAGATTTAGTTGCAAGCCATGCTCACGTCCGTTCGACGCTCTCAGACAACATGGCTTGTGCAAGCCATTTTGCTCGCAGCAACTTGGGGCCGAAATAAAATGAAATAAATTATTATTTGTAGTTCAGTGACTCCATATAACAGTGTCAATAGCAATATAATCATTTCCAAAGGTTGAATCGAAAAAACTCTACCCACGCCGGGCACAAGCCACTTTGTCACCAGAATGGCTTGTGATGGCATTTGACATGTTCCACTTTTCTCAACCTGGCGCCAATTTACCAAGATCTTACTGTAACATGCTAGGACGAGGTAAATGCGATATGAGTGGGATGGTTTTGTCCTTGTTACGACACGGATTCCTTGACTTCTCGTAACAAGCCCCGCCCACGCCCATTTTGATGGCATCAGACAGAATGGCTTGCACACGCCACTTTGTTGCCGAAGAAAAATAATGATATCCTGGCACATCATGGGTCTCCGAGCGCCACAGCTCATTCATATGTATTCCTTGGGGTAGTTTACATCAAAGGATTGAGTATTTACACACATTTGGTCGGTTACGGACCAAGACCCCGGCTTGACCGATGTCAGCTAACAAGAATCACAACCCAGAACAAATGCACAAGGGTTAATTCACCTCTGCTTAAGTATACAAAGCTTACTCGTGAAGGAATTTGTTCAAATTTCAATTTGAAGTACTAGAAAATTTGTGGTTCAAAAGTTGGGTTGAACACTGCTTTCGCGAATATTCTGGCGCGGTGGACACTTCTTCCAATATTTCCAATGCAGGTGGGCACTGGGAAGCATTACCTATTAGTGAATCCTGACAAGCCCACTGGCTTGCATGTGGAGTATGAGTTGCCCTCATCATTTTTCATGATGACGACGAGTATTCCCCAATATCAAAAGCATGTGACAATTGATGTCCTAGGTACATGTAGGGGACATATAGTAATGTCTCTGCCACATAACATTTAATGCCAGGGCTCTACATGATATACAGTGAACACAAGCCACTTTGGTTTTTTGGCTGGGACGGAGTTGGCGGAATGGCTTGCAAGCCGATCGGCCGGGCGTGGGCGGGTGATCACACCCAAATCCACGCCCCCGCCCCAAACAAGCCATTCCGCGCGGGCGCAAGCCATTCGGCCAAGCCAAAAATGTCACTCTCTATAGGCCATATATTAGTGAGTGTATCCGCGTTAGTTCCCTGCGCTGAACGAGAGTACTATCTACAATGCCAGATACAGGTGATAATTATTTCGATGCCCGTATGTCAACTCAACCATGATTAGATCGTTTCATTGGTCAGGACTTACATGAAGCTGTTCTGGTTAAGACAGTGCATGACCTAGTCTCGACATCGTCAATCCTGGACACCATCCTACAAACGTACGACGATGATCAGTTATTTCGAATTGCTCTTCACTCAGACGACCATTGGAATATTGTTTCAACTTATTTCGCGAAAGCCACTGTCCAGCCCACCCATCCGGCAAGCACGATAAATTGTGGGTTTAAATCAATGTCATTAGCGTCACACTAATTCAATGAAGATGCTGGGCCCCCTGCTATTGCGTCTTTTCCTCTTCAGCATTTACCCGTCGAGGTCCGGGCTCGTCTTCTGCTGTTTATGGACCTCCGCATGTTGTACGACTACAGCGCGACTTGCAAAGCGATACACTTAAATGTAAAACGTCACATCGGCAGGTTTATGAAGAAGGCATTCGTCAGGATAGGGCCAAGACAGCCCAATCTACGCTTCATGCTCGCTCACACCGACAGCTTACTCTCCGGGTATCAGATCCACCGTCTCCTATTCCCAAGGTTTACTGCGCGCGGAAAGACCGACGTTGACGTGTTAGATATGTTCGTCCATGATTTTGCTGCTGGAGCGGTTTCCAGATTCTTCGAAATCACAACAGGATTCAAAATAGTACGTGTCCACAATAAAAATATAAAAAAAACAGAAGCGACTGACCCGACTAGCAGGACAGGGTCAAAAAGAAACCTTCTTAGCGGATCTCTTCTACGTTCACTCTTGTTCACGAGCTTCCACACCTTTACCCTATGACATGGGATTGGGCCTCTTCGAGGCGGGTGCTGAACCTCTAGGATGGGATAGATGAGATGTGGCGAATTCAATCCTGAATCCTCCCATATTGTTGTTCATTGTAGAATAATATTTGTGGAGAGCAAGAGCTTTTTATTTACAGAAAATGCGACGAAGCACATCCTTTGGGAGAAACCACCCGGCCAACTCGGTACAAGTGGAGATTTCGAATCTTGTGATTTTAGACTACCATTAGCTAAAGGCATTCTTGACCACTGTGTACTCCTGCAGAGTCTGCTTCAGATTTGAGAATGAGAGAGGCTTCTGAACAGAGATGGATCAAAATCTCCTGTTGCAGAGTGTGCACACCCTTTTGTTTTTCACTGGAGTCTGGAGTCATGTGGCAAGGAATTTTTTTTTCATGATACACAACATTGCATAACCAGAAATTGAATGACAGTGTCCAGCCAATTAGCTGTGCACTCCTCTGTAAATTCCTGCATGCAGCTGAATTTTTTTTTTTTTTTTTTTTTTTTTTTTTGCAACACTCATAACTCTGTATTTTTCGCACATAACTTTGAAGAGTTTCGTTGGATGGTCTCAAACATTACTAATGCTATGAACTAGGTTTTCCAAAGAATAAAAAAAATTGCAGGTGTTCAAATCAAGTACATTGTCCCAATTACACAAAAGGTTTACAGAGTAATATATACCATCAGAGTCGGCCTAAGGGGCTTGATGCACCTCAGAAACACATCCTTTTGCGGCACGTGGTCGTGTCACCGCGTTGTCTCCAGCCGTGGCAAGCCGGATCAGCAACTCTCTCATGTCAACAGATACTTGGCCCGAACATGAAGCAGAAATGACTAATAACAGAAAATTGAATTCAGTGCTTTGGTTCCAGGTTGCGAAGCAGGCTCGGGCACAAGCATTCAAGTCAGTAATAAGTTGAAGAACATGTCCTTTGCATTTTATTTCTATATCTTACCCCACTTGCTTTCAATTTATTTTCGCCATGACCAATGTTGCATGACTAAATCTTTGTTTGTCCTTGTAGCAAATGTTGGCGGATAGGCAAGTTCCCTAGGGTAGCCAAACCTGACCGTTCAGCAATTAAAATCGCGATTCATGTCGCAGAGGAAGACGAATATCCTCAAATGGCCGCTTTTCGCGAGAAGCTTACTTGCAATTTTCCCTTCATGACCGGTTACGGGATCGTCGTGCCTTACGCGACATTTAATTCTGGAGGCGACGCTTTGATTAATCATCAATACGTCCCTCTTAATACAAATGCAGACAACAGGAAGTTTAAAGCCGAAGTGGCATTTGACGTCGTAGTCAGTGCGGGGGGAACGATATCTTTGGTCTCGCCGAACTTAATATCGATATAGTCGATTTTGGCACCGAAAGGCGCGGTCGGAATCGAGAGGAACGCAGGCTCGTTGATACTGCACTGCGCGGAACACAACCCGGCCTTGGGAAGGTAAGGCCCAGTGTTAAACCGCACCTCAGCTGCCGCCGCCGGGTCCGTTTTGGCCAGTTTATTGCTACAAAGGCCAATTAGCGCGAATGCTCACGTTGAACTCAATGTTACATTGATCGGATAATTTTTTTGCGATCACGTTCGCGGAAATACGGGTGTCACATTGCTCTTGCTAAAAAAAGATTGCGTGAAACGGGTCAGAATTCAGCAAGATACGACTTACGGTGGTGGTAAACGGTGGAGAAATGAGAAAAAACCGATTCGGACTCCGAATTGGGGGAGGATATGCCGGGTGCCACGCACCTCACCGGCATTTTCCGTTAGGGCATCGCACCGTACGTACTGATTACGGCCATACATACGGAACGTACGTACGATGCACGTACCGTGAGCGGTCGGGGTACGTGCCGAAGGAGCCGTACGTATACGTGATACGGGTCCGTATCACGCCGTATTTCGGCAAAATCGGTTAAACCTTGCCGTGGGGCGCCATGCCAGTTCGGTTTAGCTTCTGATGATCCGCTGTGAGTCGATTTCAGCGATATCAATCATTCCGCGACCTCGGACCTGCTGATTTGTCCCCCGAAAGCCGGCCGTACTCCGTACCGTACCGTATACATACGTGATCCGTAACGTACCGTCGGGCGCCGAAGATGTACGACGTACGGCCGTACGTATACGGATCTTCGTCCGTAAGCACGTATATAGTCACGTACCGTATACGGTACGTACGGTGCGATGCCCTATTTTCCGTCACTTCTACGCTATGAAAAAAAAAATTGGGGCCTGCATAAAATCGGGCTGATATTTCGAACATATTGTATGCACATATTTGGTAAGATCGAGGACGCGATATGTCACGTGATTCTTCACGGGAACTTCTTAATTCAATGAGTGCGGCGAATCATATACGACAAAAAGATAGCTCGGTCCCGAATCGAATGAGAAAACTGCCGCTGAATGGTTTGTAGAATTCACTGCGTTCCGGGCCTTCCTAAACTCAGCATGAGTCTAGGTCTCCTAGCAATAGATACACAGAGGACTATGGCTAGGCAACTAAACACAGTCTTTTTTGGCTCTGCTTGGCTCTGTATAGGTGTGATTCGATCAGTGCGTGTGAGTCTAGATCAGTGTGGGTCAGCGTAGCCCTTCCTAGTCACCTACGAAGAGCTAAACATATATCAGTTGGCTTGAATGAAATATTATTTGTGGATTTACAGAGAAGGTCGGTGGAGGTCAGTGGGGGTCCATGTAGGTCTGGCTAGAGGTCGTAATCGGCTAAACTGACCTAAGCTGATCTCTGTTTAGCCGGACTGATAGCGGCTAGACATGAGGCACACTCAGCTCGCCATAAGATCTGTTTAGTCACCCAGACAGGGTCTGTCTGGAGACTTAACACACCTAAACAGAGGCACAACCAGCTAGACTGATCTGAGTCTAGGGGTCCCCGGAACGCAGTGATTGATGATCCAAGCGATGGTGTTACCATTACGCTAGAGAGCCACCATGCTGATCAGAAACTGCCCGTTACTTCTCAGAGAACGTGAGTAGCATTACAGTATTCACAACTTCCAAATTATGGGATCACAAGATTTTGAGTCAACCGACTTAGAGGGTAATTTTTTTTAAAAAAATAAGTTCGAGTTTTTGCCGGGCAATGCCACGGCCCTACACCCCAAGTACACTTGGGCGTTTTTTTCAATCATCAGGAAGACCGGCAAGAGCTTTCAGAATATCGGATGAAAATTAGCGAGGCCAAGCTTCAGTTCCTTGTGAGTCTCGCTGTGCGGTTCTGTACACCTCAGGCTACCTATATGACCAACCCCTAGGGATTAACTTTTCTCATGAGATAACTATCCCAAGGGGGTTGTAATTTAGGTGGGTGTCCCATATGGTATGGGATGTCCCATGTATGTGTATGGGATGTCCATGGGGTGTCCCACCACTATATATGGGACATCCCGCCCGCCGAAGGCGGGCCCGAAAAATTTGCCTGGGATGTCCCATATGCTGTGGGATGCCCCATACCTGTCACGTCACGCCTCCCCAGCCAGGGCAGCCAAAATGGGTTTTTGGGCCGGTATTTGGGCCTGTTCGAGCACCCTTTTTCCTGTTCCATACAGCCTGTGCCCTGCATAGCAGCTGGCACTGATGCCGCGCATAGCGAGGCCAGAAAAAAAACGGACTTGGGCTCTCTGTTTACTACCTTTTGTCAGGGGCATGCGGCCTGTGCACAGCCACAAAGTTTGGGCTTCCACTGGGTACCTTTGCCAGTAGATTGCAGCCCATATGCCATGCAAGCAAGAGTTCTGTAACTCAGGATATGTTTTTTTGTTAGTCCCTTATCAAAACTTCATGTAGTTTGTGGCTTTACCACAAGGCACATTATTTTGTACAGATATACATTGAGACACTAGGGCTTGACCTTGTTGTCAGCCTAGGTAACACATGTCTCTTCCAGCTCGCCATAGCAGGCCCCAAGCAGATTCTGTGCTTCGTGCCATTTGTCTTGCTACACCCTCGAGGGCAGCCTTTTCTCATTTCTGTCTCCCATTAGTACCCATCTTAAATACAAATCTCTTACATATCAGCAGTCTTGAACCCCCACCTTCCACAAGCCTCCGCCTAGCATACTACCATTGATCCATTATCCAGTTATCACTCCTCGTTGTCTCCAGAGCTAGTTTATATCGTGTAGTGCTACATGGCCCCTGTTGAATAGAGTTATCATTTTCATCCACTATCACTATCCCTCTGCTTCTGCCCAGGCAGGACAATACCTGTAGTGGTTAACCTGGTTCCTTCTACTTATGTCCTTTAAGTATAAGGTTATAAAAACACTTTGAATTTTTCTCAGAAAGTCAACAAATGGGACATCCCATCCCTTTTTAAATTTTGTGGGACGTCCCATCCCTTTTCTCTGTTGTGTGGGACATCCCATCTCATTTTTATACCTTATGGGACATCCCATCCCTTTTTATATTTTGTGGGACATCCCATTCCGTTTCGTATTATGTGGGATGTCCCATCCCTTTTATATACCTTATGGGACATCCCTCCCTTTTCCGCATTGAATGGGACATCCCATTCCGTTTCGTATTATGTGGGATGTCCCATCCCTTTTATATACCTTATGGGACATCCCCTCCCTTTTCCGCATTGAGTGGGACGTCCCATCCCTTCTCTATGTTAAGTGGGAAGTCCCATCCTTTTCCTTGGTTTGTACATTTGGTACATCTTTCATCCCTTTTAATTAAGTGGTTAGATATCCATTCCCTTTCTTCATCCAAGTGGGACATCCCAAGTAATTACACCCACTTGTCAGCTGCCCCATGGTTAGCAAACATATTGGACAAAACTAACATTTACTGGTTTAATTTAATTATTAAGTAGATGCTTTCAAACCACAAGTCCAAATTTCGATTTAGACATCTTATATATTCAGTTCTGGAAGGCTCTTGGATAGTTTCACCCACTACACTCTATCCCACCATCGAAATAGGCACAATTTTTTCATGTATTTCCTATTTTGGACGATATCGGTTGTTTTCCCTTGTTGTTACCATTTCCAGAAACATGACAATCAAGCTAATGTCAATCAAACAAATATTCAGACAGCCATGAACGTCAAATATGGTCATACTCTGATTACCTTCACAATCCAAAACCTGACCCTTTCATAAGCAAACGAGTACGCAAAGACCCAAGCTCAATTCCCCATCAGTGTACATAAAGTAAAACAACCGCTACGATCCCGATTTAGTAAGTAAGTTAAAATGCGGCCGACGAAAGTGAGCCCAGGGAGTCACAACTGTATAATACCTTGCTTGAGCATCTCTTCCATTGTGAACAAAGGAAAATTAAATCACCTGTAACCAAAGGTGTCCATCTCCCACTGTGCGCGAATAGCTTGCTCCCGGCGCAACAATTGTCTTATGATGTGACTGATTCCTGACGCCGTAGGCGGTGGCATGGGCATGGGAATGGGGGCGTTGGCAGCCGTAGGCGTTGGAGGCTTTGTATGATGACGACGACGGCGACTGATCTTGCGATCAAAAGGCGATGGAGGCAGGCAGGGAAGGGTTTTCAGCGATCGGCGGGCTTTCATGATGGGTGTTCAGTTGGGGAATTCCTGTGTCAAAACTCTCACCTTTATACCGCTCCTGCAAACCCAAGCCACTGCCTAGAATATGGCAAGATATCAAAGCACAATAACAATGTGCCTCCCAGAGCCACCGACCTTCCATAATGGGAGCGATCGGTGGCAGGTACACAACGTCAAGGAGAAGGGCCATTTTCTCACTAACATTAAGAAGAAAAACAAACAAGACAGAGTATTCGATTTGTTACAGATAATGATAACTAGTTAAACATCCGGCCGTACAAAGTAGAAGGTGACACCATCGAAGACCCCCGTTTGGGCGGCTTGCTGGCATCAGCACGAGCCGCCTCCACCTCCTCCAAAACCTCGTCGCGATAAACTTGACCTGTGAGGTTTTGTCAATCAGTCTCCAAGGGAACGATAGTACAATTAACATACGATAGCACCAGTAGTCCAAGCGATCTTGAGTCAAGGGTCCGTAAGGATTTGGGAGAGAGAATACCCAGTGACGTCTACCAAGGGTAGGCGGGAACTGCTGGAGGTCGAAGGTGCCATCAGCCAAGCGGAAGTACGCCAGAAGGTGCCGAACTGCAGGCCAACAGTCAAATCCTCATGGTTACGAGCGCGTTTGATTACTCACGTTGATTGTCGAAGGTGCGACGCCTCCGATCATTGGACGCATACGGATTCGCCACGGTGAAACGGAAGCTCTTGCCTGCGATCTCCGAAGCGACCTCCATGTCACCCTTCGCGGCATCCATGAGGCTTTCATAGTACTCCACCGCTGCGCACTGGAGATGGATACTCTTGGAATACAGGTCGTCGGGGTCGGCGGACATGCGGAACTCCGCCTCGAAACAATCGACTGTAGACAGAGGTATCAGCAATGAAGCATACTAAGTGTGTGAGCTACATACCATCGTGCTTGTATTCCGACAACGTCTGGATATCCCACAAAGGCGTGAACGCTGCCAAAAATACTCAGAAATCTGCGCGACAACGCAACGCATCCAAGACTCACATATAATTTCTCTGCGCTCCAAGAGAGCCCGGAGTAGCTCATCCCTCCGAGCTATCAAGGCATCATTCTCAGCGTCGGCAACGTAACGGCCGTACAGTTCCTCATAATCTTCCACTGCAGAAATCGTCAGCACAGAAACAGTTGAGCCCAAAGGAAGCCTGGACTTACCCTCATGAAGGAATGCCCACATCTTCTCTTTATCCAGCGGGGCAGCACGCGCGACGTCCCGTAGCTGTGTAACCTCGGCATTCTGCGTGGCACGGTCTCCTTCTTCTTGAGCGCGCTCCAACAGTCCATCTCCCATGAGGAGGATAGCGGAGGGCAGAAGGGGAGACGAGAAACGCCGCTTGGGGCGAGTCGCGGGTTTGTTGGTCGATTGCGTACGGATAGCTGGCATTGCTGGAGAGCTGGTGAGCAAAAGAGGTGTGGGTATGCACTGTACGCTCCTCACCTTTATACTCCCTCACGCAGGGCCGCCGTGCAGCGTCCACGGAACCGGCATTGTTCTCTTTTTCCTGTTCCGGACTCTGCCACTTCATTGTGTTTCCTGTAGCTACATATCTAGTAACTACGACTAATACACGCAACGAGGTACGATGGTAGGAAGCAACAGGGGCTACTTATTCGTGTACATGTACTACTAGTACTACAAGTCGTCGTTTTGCGGCTCCCGATAGAAATCTGCCCTCTCTAGCGCCTCTAGTGTGCTGTAGTCTTCTTCCTCCCCACCAGCCTCGATGTCTTCCTCCCCGCCGTCGTCATCTGAGAAATCTCCAGCCGACCTGTAATACCTGTTTTCTCCTCGTGCAGGCAAATGCGCATGCACTATACACGTCGACAATTGCGCTGCCGTGGGCCCCCACGGTGGCAAGGTCGTTTCGTCCACCCCTAGATCAGGCAGCGCCTTCTGCCAGGTAGCGCACAACCGAACTAGGTTATCACGTAGTAACTCTAGTTGATAACGGTCTTCTTCGCACTCTTCCAAAAAAATGGGTGTTAGTTTTAAAGGAAAGGATTCTCGACCAAGAAAGACACACCCTCGTCTTGTAGCGCCAAATTCAACACTGTCCATTCCTCGGCGAACCACACTTGTAGAGCACACCGCTCTTTCTTCAGACTGACGTCCTCCTCGTCGCAACGATCCAGCTCCAGCATGGCCTTGATACCCGACCGAACCTTCTCGTCGCTCAGCCACAAGGGGGGCTCGCCTGGCGGCTGTCCACTGCGTTCATCGTCGTCATCATCTAATCCAACGTCCTGCCAGATCCCATCGTCTACATCAAGCTGCCACATTCCTTTCGCGGGTATGGGCTCAGGAGCTACTGCCCCTGCCGGCGCCTTGTGGTCGCTGATTAGTTTCTTGAGGTCGCCACACAGCTTATTATACTGGCTGTTGAGCTTGCTTATAGTCGGTTCGCGTCGTTTCACGGCGGATCAACGTGTTCTTGGCCCGCGCGTTCGCGATCGTCGAATATCTCGAGTATGCCGCCGGGGTAGATGTGAACGATGAAACCCCTGCGACCAGACGAATCCCCGTAGACCACGCGAATCAAATCCCCGGGCAGAAAGAGGCGGATAGTATGGTGAGTGGGGATGGTGAAACGCCAGCCGCCCGTCAACGTGTTTTGCTCGAGAAGCCCGAAATCCAAGGTGCCGATAGTATGCTCAGGCAGCTCTACGCTGAGCGTCGGGCCCGAGATTTCGACGACGCGCCCAATCTTGTCGAGGCAGTTCCGCCCGTATTTGACCTGTACCCGATCAAGGAGGTGTACGGTAGGGCCTGGGTCCAAAATATGGCGTGCTAGAGTCGAGACTCGAAACCAATCGCCAGGAGTCTTCTGGGTGTCGGGGATTGTGCCGAAGTAATCGCAAATTTTGACGCGATAGTAGTAGCTGTCGCCGCTGATTTTCTTGACGATGCGCCCGATCCACCCCTGCAGCCCTCGCCTCTTGCCCGCAGGACAGACGACACGGTCACCCTCCATGAGGCCGAAACCAGTATCGCCCCAGAACCTCGCGCTCTGCAGGTAGCGCAGGCGGGTTCGCTGAAAAGGAGCGATTTCGTCGCGCGTCGGGTGCAGCATGGGGTGTTGCTTGCGCATGAGGGGTTGGGAAAATGAGATTTTGGTGCAGACGTCGGGAGGCAGTTTGCTGGGGGGAGGCATTGTCACTTCGTCCGCATCGTCCGTGGTGCAGACGTCGGCATCGGCAGGCGGTTTGCTGGGGGCGTCCGCATCGTCCGGGTCCACCGGCGCCGTGGCGACAATAGCGTGGTTATCCGCGTCGTGGTCCGGGTTCACCAGCGGGGTGGCTTTGTCCACCGACGCCAGGCCAACGAGAAGACGTTTCTCCATGGCAAGGTCCGGGTCGTCATAAAGGCGTTTGTCCACGTCGGCGTCCAGGTCCGCCGCCGCCATGGCGAGAAGAACGCGTTGGCCCTCGTCGTGGTTGGGGTCCGCCGTCGTGGCGACGAGCACACGTGTAGGACTGACCACGTACGCCAACGCGCCGCGATTTGGTGCTCCAGTGAGCCGAATCCAGTCGCCGGGCTGGACAGTCGTCGCATTTTCTCCGGCTTTGACGACACCGGCGATATGTGCGACTATCTCGTCGGGCTCGACCTTCTCGCCCGAGCTTCTGTGGGCGCGCTCTCGCTTGGCGTCGCGGGCATACTTCCCCGCTTCCTGTTCATAGCGGGCGACGAGCTGCTGAATCGTCTCGTCGCTAGCCTCATGGAGGTCGTCATCGCTATCATCGTCGAAAATGGGACGAGCGTTCGGCAGGCCGTCCTCGGGCACGTCGTCGTCGATGAAGCCTATTACACTGATGCCTCAGTAAGAATCTAGGCGAGGTATGCGCAACTCACCGGCGTCAGACATTGTCTCTTCGTCGTCGTCTTCATCCTCTTCTGGCGCGTCCTCGTCCGAATCGCCCGCCGCAGTGTCGAAAAAGTCCAGAACTGCGCGTTTGGTAACACTGAAGCGGGCGGAGGCGGGGCTCCCGGAACGGGGTGGAGAATCAACGCGTCTGCGTTTGGAAGGCGGCGACTCAGGCGCGGGCGAAGGGCGGCGAGGCTGTAGATCATTAGTGAATGAAGACATCTATGGTGAATGAAAACGAAGCACGTACCGAGATAGGCTGCGACGGGGAGGATGGCGGGTAAGGGGTCGATTCTCGCGAGAGCGGGGGGGGCGTTGTACGTGAAGGGTGTCGGGCGCTGGGAGTCGGGCAAAAAGAGAGGCTAAAGAGCAGGTTAGTCAGGTTATCGGGTATGTAGATGTATCACAGACCTGCGACGAAGCGAATGGCGGGTAGGGTGTGGAGTCCCGCGACAAAGGTGGGCCGTTATATGTGAAAGGAGTGGCGCTGCGGGACGCGGGAAGAAAGAGCGGCGTGCGTTGGCGGAGCTGAGACGGGGCGGTGACGGGATCGGGAAGGATCGTAGGCTGCTGGGCGGGGGGGCTGGCGGGGACGTATACCGGGGTTGCAGCGCGCGACATTGGCTGCGGCGTCCAGAAAGGGGCGGGACTTGTGGGACGCGAGTGCATTTGTACGTCGGAATGGTAGTCGTCCTCCCCGCGCACCGGCGTTTCGGCACCCGAGAGTTGCACCAAGTGCTCGGGGATGCGATACGGCTCCTCCGGGTCCGCGCACAGGCGCTCGTCGTGCCCATCGACGATAGCGCGCATGTCGAAGTCCTGCTCGTCGAGGCGGCGGAGCTGCGCCTCGCTCGAATCTTCATCATCGTCGGGCGCATCGTCTTCGTCGTTGTCGGTCTCGACGGCGCGGTCGTCAATGAAATCCTCGACGCTGTAAGAGACGTCGTCAGTGTCGTGCTCGCGCATGGATCGCGGCATGTAGGTAGCGTAGGTCGTATGTATTTTTATCTAGCGCTTTGTGCGCCGACGCCGCGCTTTTTCGCACATAACAGAGTGCCAACGACGTCTAAGCGTCGTTGACAACATTTCATTTCATTACTACTAGTACTACTGACTACGGTAGCGGGCGGGACACGACTTACCGGCGGGACATGGTGGGCGGGAGCAAAATCAGAAAGGTGGCGGTGCATGTCACATCGGTGACTTGCCGCGCGGCTCTCGGATACCGCACCGGTATCCGAGACGTGATCGGTAACTCCGTGCCGTCGGCGGAGTTTGAAACCCTTCGCTCCTTGCTCCCGACCACCATGTCGCTCGTGCGGCTTGATGGTCGGGTGGCCGACGGCGGGGGCGGGGCGGGGGCGGGGCGAGGATATCAACGTAGTGTATTGTTAAGTAGTTACGAGCACATAATGTAGGTGCAATGTAATGAAGATAGCGAATCTGGAAAGGCAGGAATGGGTTAGCGAAGCGGAAAAGGGAGGGCGGGGCAACATGGTGGACGTACGTCGGGGCAGCTAATCTGATGGCGGGCACTGGTGGGGATGCGGCTGGGGAAGAAAGAATGGGTGATCAGCCGACGGCAGGAGGAAAGACAAGAGGCGGCGTACCTCTGCGTGCGGGGATCGCATCAGTGCGCGTCTCGAGGCGGGACCGGGCTGGGGAAGAAAAAATGGGTAATCAGCCGAAGAGGGGAGGAAGGGTCAGACGTGGCGCACCTCGGCGTGAGGGGATGCACCTCGAGGCAGACAAGTAAGTGATTCTATACTTGGGATGAATGAGACAGGGACTGAAGACAGTGAAGACAGATTACCGTACAGCATGGCAGCGTTGAGGCGAGGAGGGGCTGGAACGGGGCGGGGCTGGTGAGTGTAGCGTCGGACACCCGTCTTTTAAAGCTCACCGCGGCGTCCATTGTCCAGCCCACATTTCTATTTCGAGATGAAAAGGGTGGCATGAATTGCAGGGATTCCTATATCGAGAAAAAACGAGGACACCTCAAAGCGCGGGGCCACCGAAGACAATGGTATGGGATGGTAGAGTCTGGATAGGCGCAACCCTGAACGCTTTCCAGGCAGTGGCGGAACTATCGCTGCTACTCTGACAAGACAACTCCTGCAAAAGACAACTCCTGCAAAATACTTGAAATACGCTTAAGAATTCGTCCTCAGCACGCATGGCACGAACGACGCGTTCAACTACCGCCGCCGCCGCCGCAGCAGCAGCTGCTCCTGTAGCTCCCGACGGGCCCGCCTTGTCGACGCGAAAAACGCGAAACAACGCGCAGGTAAGTCTGCTGCTGAAATTGCTGCTAGGGGAAAACTGAAGTTCATGGTGTCTAAGCCTGCTCCTCTCGAGCAAGAACTAGAGCTGCCGCAGTCGAAAAATAAAGGTCCTGGGCGCGGTCGTGTAAGTCCACCCCCGTCGCTATCGTTCGCTGTCATGCTGATTTCTGTGTGGCAGGCGCCGGCCAACGCGGCCGCTACCAAATCCAAATCCAAATCCAAAAATCCAAATCCAAATCTACAACGAAGGCGAAGTCTGCGCCGGAGGAAGAGCAGAGTGAAGATGAAGCATCGAAGGGACAGGCGTCAGCGAAACCTGAGCTGCCGTCGGTGCGTCACTTGTCGGCGTTGTTCTAATTAATGCGACTTAATGTTTGGTAGGCCGAGGACGATGCGGGTGAAGGTCACTCCCGGAAGGAGGGCGATAACGCCTTCCTGCGCAACGCCGAGGAAGAGGAGGGTAAAGATGTTCTCCAAGAGGTACGCGCCTGCCCTTGCGGGACTTTCCTGCGACTGATTATTTATTTTTCTACCAGGAGGGCGACGATGTCTTGATACCCAACACCAAAGAAGAGGGGGGTGAAGATGTTTTCGAAGAGGTACGCGCCTGCCCTTGCGGGACTGTCCTGCGACTAATTATTTGTTTTTCTACCAGAAGGAGGGCGAGGACGTCTTCATGCCCAACGCCGAAGAAGAGGGGGGTGAAGATGTTTTCCAAGAGGTACGCGCAGGCTCTTGAAGCAGTTTCTTGCGACTGATTAATTTCTTGAAGGAGGGCAACGACGTCTTCATGCGCAACGCCGAAGCAGAGGGGGGTGAAGATGTTTTCCGAGAGGTACGCGCACGCCCTTGCGGGAGTCTCACGCCACTGATTATTTTCGAAGGAGGGCGACGTCTTCATGCCCAACGCTGAGGAAGCGGAAGCGGAAGGTGGAGATCCTTTTCAAGAGGTACGCGCCCGCCGTTGCGGCAGTAAAATGTATATCTAACTAATCCTAATCATGCTAGAACAAGGTGGAAACCGCCTGGGTTCCGCCCCCGCCACGGTCCCCAGCGCGGGGTGAACGCGTCACCCGTTCGTCTCCGGGTCGACCTCGCCCCGCCTGGCACGGAGGGGATGCGCGCCGCCTCGAGTTCGAGACGACCGGGGACTTAGATGGCTGGGATCCGTCACGCAGACGTCAGCGCGCCCCGGTCGACGAGGACGACGAGGACGAGGGATTATCAGGCAACCCCCACCTCAACAACCTATCACCCGGGCCCCGGGTTCAAACGCGGATGCATTCGGCCAGGCATAACGCTTCACGCCCCTCCTCGCCCCACGCCCACCCGTTGGCATCACCTAGAACGCCGATGAACTCGCGCGTGCGGAGTCCCCCGGCCGCGACGCCCTTGCCACCCTCGTCACCCTTTCGGACTTCACCCCCCTTGGAGTCAGACGCTGACGATAGCGATGACGACTATGGACGCCAGCAGGAGGAGAAGCGGCGGCTTGCAGCAAAGCGGCTAGCTCGCGGTTTCCCTTCACCTCCCACTGTCGACACCGAGGAGGAGGACCTCGAGGACGAGCGCGAGTTCGAAGCTTCGATCGCGCTCCCCGCCCCGAAGAAAAGGACGGCGGCAGCGAACGCGAAGACGGTTACTAGGGCGAGGCCGGCCGCGAAGAAAGGAAAGGGCAAGGATAAATCGGGAGTCGTGAAGGAATCCGAGCCACCTTCGCGTCAGAAGAAGGGCAAGGAGAAGGCAAACGCGAAGGGGTCGGATTTGGATTCGGACCACACGGACCCGCAGCCAGCGAAGAAGAGCAAGCGCCGCACGAAACAGAAGAAGGCGGCGGCCCCCGCAGAAGCCTACGGTGTCGACTCCACCGACGAGGGCGAGGACAGCGACGCAGAAGGTGAAGGAGAGGACGCAGCGGGGTCCAAGTCGGGCCCGGTCCCACAAGAGATACGAGACCAGTTGTTCGCTGCGCAGGACGCCTTCCACAACAAGATCGCCGCCCTTGCTGAGAAATGTGGCAAGGACCCTCAAGTGTTGCACCAGTTGCTCGGGACCACGCCGAAGATGGCTCGCAACTTAACGGCGTGGAACACTTGGCAATCGTGGTATTCGGAGCATCATCCGAAATCGAAAGAAGGTAAGCCGGCCGGCGTGTGGAACGACATCGACACTGCGCTGACACATGTCGTAGTGGACAGGACGGAATACGCTCGAATCTCACGCCAGGCGTTCGTCGACGCTCTCCCGAATCTCAACAAGAACGAGCTAGCCGACAGCGCGCTTGTCTTCGAGACCATTCCTTGGCTGAAGAAGTGGCATGAAGAGACCATGGCCAACGCGATCAACAATTGGCGCGACAACGGTAAATTCAAATCGGTGGTGCGCAAAGCGATCAAGCCGATTATCCACCAGGTGAGGGGAGTCTTTGAATACCTCATGCGCATAGCTGATTCTTCGCAGAGCCGTCTCTTCCACTCGTCGCTCGGAGTCCACCTGTGGGGCTACGTGATTGACCCCAACGGCGAGGCCAGTTTCGCCTTCGGCGGTACCGACGATTTCAAGGCGGTTCGCTCCGAGAACAAGTTCGCGCTGAGCAGTTTCATCAAGGATCTGGAACATATGTTCGGGTGCGTCTCCTATAGATGTCGTGCGAAGACAATACTGACCCCGGCGGCACAGGATGCAAGAGATTAAGAAACGCGGACTAAACCCGGCGCACCACATCCTTCCCAAAGTGCTGCCACAGCAGGAGGGCGAAGCGAAGCGGGACGCCCAGCGACGCGCCTTCTCTACAATCATGGGCGCACAGTTGCGTAAGTATGTGACCACCGAGCGAGCTTCAAAATTCAAGATGCAGTGGTCGGACAAGTTTTTAGACCTCGCATGGGAAAGCAAGATACGCATCATTAACTACCCCGAAGTGCTAGAAAACTCGGGGCAGATCATCGGTGGGAAGTTCGACCTCAAGCAAGTGAAGGTGACCCATTACGACGATTTCTTGCCTGACCTCGAGAAGGCAAATTCATTGCCGTTGAACGCAGGAGAAGGGAAGGAGGATGACGACGACGACATGGTAATGAGGATTGTCCCTTGGGAGGACGGTACGTATCTTTTACAAGTCGCCTCTCACCTGTGATTGACACATGTCCTGTCAGACGACAAGACTTTGTCGCTTGACGAACAGGGAGATGTTGGGCTCGTTGTCGCGACAGATGGTAGATGTCTGCGTCGCGTTCGCCATAGCCCGGCGTTCAACAAAGCTGTGGTTGCGGAGGGTGTGAAGACGGCAAAGAAACCCCGCAAGGACGAGGGCTTGCGTCGTCCCAAGGAGCAAGCACGTCGGGCGCCGGCTCCCCCCCCCTCCCCCTGCTTCGCGTCCAGTAGCAGGTCCTTCCCGATACCGCGGCGACGAGTTGCCCGCCCCTAATAACCGCACTGGCGAAACGTCCCAAGCCGGCCGCCATTGGTACTACTTGTCTCCCGATCCGCGCTACTCGCGGGAGGCTGAGGGGATTGATCAGTACCCCCGCGACCCATCGCCTCGCTACACACCATCCGCTCCCCCTCGCGCCAACGCTGGCCGCTACTCGCCTCCCCCTCGCGCCAACGCCACCATCCGCAACTCGCCTCCCCCTCGCGGTGACGGGACGCGCTACCTGCCACCGGCTCCATCACGCGCTAACACCGCTGCCCGCCACTCGCCTCCGCCTCGCGCCTACTCGCCCCCGCCTCCGCCTCGCGCTAACGCCGCCGCCCGCCACTCGCCTCCGCCTCGCACCTACTCGCCTCGCGCCTACTCGCCCCCGCCTCGCGCCTACTCGCCCTCGCCTCCACCTCGGGCTAACGCCGGCCCCCGCTATCCCCCTGAGTCTCGCGGTAACGCGGCGCGCTACCCGCCCCCGCTTCGCGCTGCCCCTTATGCGCGTGGTGAGGGGGGAGCAGTTATACATTGATGAGTAAAACTCGAAGACCAGCCCGGATCATCGCGGTCGGCAGCCTTGGATGAACGCCTCGCACTTGCGCCCGCCGCACCCCGCGACAGATCTTCACGGACAGCAGCCCTGGATCAAGGAGCGCCCGCCGCACCCCACGCCGGATCTTCACGGTCGGCAGCCCTGGATCAACGACTCGCACTGCCGGTAGCCCTACCACGCCCCGAATCTTCTCGATCGGCGGCCCTGGATCAACGAGCGCCCCCACCCCACGCCGGATCTTCGCGCGACAATCGTCCTCAACAAGGCGATCGCACGGCGCAAACATATCCGCGGTTAGATTTGGCTGAGCGACCACCGGCGCCGAAACGCAAGCACAACGATGCGGGAAGCCTTCCAACTGATCGTGACGCAAAACGCTCGCGCTTGCAAGACGATGAGGCACTGCGCCCGGGCCAACTGGACGTCTACAAGCTCCGGTTCAGGGTTTCTTCGGGCGTGCCGAAAGTATTCTATGCCACCGGATTCCGTCGGGTGGGAAAGTGGTCGCGGGCAGACATGCTGCTGTACTACGAGTTTCGCCACCCCGACCGCGGGGATGTTTTAGTGCACATTCCCAAGGACAGTACCCCTGTCTTCGTATCGGAGCAGGACCGCCAGCGGTATGAGTCGGAGATTTCGATTCACGGATTGGAGGACTTTTAACGATCTCCTATTTATATAATCGATGCTTTTCTGTAGCCCTTCCTGTCCTTCTGTACTATTGATGTGTCGTAGTTATATGTGTCGTAGTTATTCTGCTTTCTCTCAAACACTTTCTGATCGGCGCTCTTGTAGATCAAACAACAGACAACAAACGCTATCGTCCCAATTTAGTAACTAAGTTCATAATTACTATCATTTTGTTAATATCGCTGTCTCTTTGGGCCCATTGTAGGGAACATGTTCCCATTAATTTATGCAGACACTGTGGTCATGTGGATAGGTGAAAGGATATTAATGAATGCTCTGTTCGGCGTCATAAAGCGAAGGTGCTCGTGTAAATAAAATAGGTGATAATATGGGATATCCCATGGTCATCACTGAAAATATGGGAAGTCCCATGTCGTGGCTGAACATATGGGAAGTCCCATGTCATGGCTGAACATATGGGAAGTCCCATGTCGTGGGTGAACATATGGGACGTCCCATGGTCATCACTGAAAATATGGGATGTCCCATGTCCTGGGTGATGATGTGGGACGTCCCATGATCGGCGGTGAAGATATGGGATGTCCCATGGTTGTCATTGAAGATATGGGACATCCCACAGTGGGCATAAGGAGGATGGGATATCCCACAAAGAAAACCGCTTTTGTGGGACATCCCACCGTCAGAAACGGGAATTTGGGACATCCCTCAATGTGGGTGAATGTGGGAGATCCCACACAAACACAATGTGCCTGGGATCTCCCTATTATACCATGGCATGCCTGGGACATTTATGGGATCTCCGATGAGTAGTGGTGTTTAAATTATAGGTATGTCTCAATTTGATAAGGAATGGATTATATTGACTTATAATGACTTCCATATTTCCAGAGTCTATTAGCAACTTGTGAGTGTCATCCGTGATGTCAGACCACTCACAGACCCACATTCCCTCACCCAAACGAGAACTACACCTCCTGGAGCAGAGCAGAGATGAATGGGCAGAACTTCAAAAACTTGTTCTGTGATCATCAAGGGCACACTTGTGGTGCCATCCAGTAACGAGGCTGAAGTCGGGTGAATGACAAAGATTCATGAGTCTAGTTGATGAATGGATGAAAATGTTTTTTATTTATTTTCAGGTGTTACGATCAGTAGCAGACTCAAAGGCCCAAACCTGAGAAGCAAAGACCATTGACTAGGCAAATACAGTGGTCGAGCATATGTCGATGACTTGAATGAGTCTATCATTTGCAACATCTGCACCAGGCAGGCTGTATGCCCCTGAGAAAAAAGGTAGTAAACGGAGAGCCCAAATCTGTTATTTTTTTTCTGGCCACGCTACGCACGGCATCAGTGCTAGCTGCTATGTAGGCTACCATGTAGGGTACAGGCCCAAACCTGCAAAGCACAGACCATTGACTAGGCAAATACAGTGGTCGAGCTTAAGTCAATGACTTGAATTACTCTACCACTTGCAACATCTGCGCCACGCAGGCCGCATGCCCCTGATGTAAGGTAGTAAACAGAGAGCCCAAGTCCGTTTTTTTTCTGGCCGCGCTATGCGCGGCATCAGTGCCAGCTGCTATGCAGGGCACAGGCTGTATGGAACAGGAAAAAGGGTGCTCGAACAGGCCCAAATACCGGCCCAAAAACCCATTTTGGCTGCCCTGGCTGGGGAGGCGTGACGTGACAGGTATGGGGCATCCCACAGCATATGGGACATCCCAGGCAAATTTTTCGGGCCCGCCTTCGGCGGGCGGGATGTCCCATATATAGTGGTGGGACACCCCATGGACATCCCATACACATACATGGGACATCCCATACCATATGGGACACCCACCTAAATTACAACCCCCTTGGGATAGTTATCTCATGAGAAAAGTTAATCCCTAGGGGTTGGTCATATAGGTAGCCTGAGGTGTTCTGTACGCGAACTCAAAATATGTCTAGGTCAGCATGGAAATGGCGAAGGTTCAGACTCTCAAGTGGGAGCAACAGTATCCAGTGTTTACTCTGGCCGATCTCGAACTTCAACAAGTCTTGAACCCAATGGGCCTGGGTCACAGCAGGGCAGTAGCAAGACTCGTACCCTATCAAAAGCGAGTCCTCGTACGACGCTATAATAATACGACTACATCCGTAAGTGACGAAGAGGACTGTTTCTTTGGATACCCATTACATGTTCAGAATTTCCAGGCGGACATCGAACGTTTGACACCCTTGAGGTACGACGTTACTTGGATGCGAACAATTTTGGTCGTTAATGGGACCCGACAGACATCCAAATTTGCCGTTCCTCGGAGCATCCTCGCTGAGGACGCCGGCGCCATTTGTCGTGATGGAACTGGGTTCGTCCTCGATGTTCATATCTCACGTTTCTCTGACATTCTCTCCAGCCTTCCACACCCCAGTCCACGACGTAATACAGGGCTTGTATGGTGAATCACGGAGGGTGTTCCAGAGAAAGGCGATAGAGATTGTAAGTTGTATTTGTTTCCCTGCTCCATAGTGCTCATTTCGTACGTGACAGGTTTCGGGCGTGCTCGTAGGTTAAGGGTCTCACACAATAAGTGATAACGCTCAAAGCGCAATGCCAGGAGGCCATGCATCACTTGCGGGAGAATCACATCTCTCTCTCGACATTGTGGGTACGTGGCTACCCCGGATTCACATATCAGATCTCTTCCCTGATTTCCGTGTCGTTCAGGATGAACTGTCAAGCATCCAGTACGATGGTAGCAAGGTCATTATGAATGTCGACCTTCCTAAGCGTCAACCTCCAAAACCGGATCCTATTTGCTCTGCTCCTTTTGGACTCAGCAATACTGAATTGAGTGTGGAAGAATCTCTGTACGTTCCTTTTCCAAAACTTGATCGCTGACATGAGCTACTGGTTCGCGTAGTTCTCTGCTCGTCGAAAGTATCGACCTCGAATCGATCCCCGATCCTGTCAAACAGCAGAATAATCTTCTGAATGTTCGGAAAGACTTTTTTTGAAAGGACAGGCCCAGCTAACTTCTCCCAAGCATTTATTCGGACTTTCTGCATACATGGACCTCGCCGAAAGCTACGGTATGCATGCTAAATATGTTGGGATGATTTGAAAAGTGACGTTGCATTACTTCAGCCGTACCGTCCGCTCTCCGGCCTATCTGGCAGTACTGGACGGGATTTGTACCTGACGACGAATACGGATCCGCATCTGACTCTAAGCGCCGGTTATCTGACTTGAGAAGCATCAACGAGCAGCTCTGGGGACGCTGCGACGGAGAATTTGATATCGTGCCGGCACTGGTGGCCACCGGAAATCACCCATACCTCAAGTTTCGCCGCCTGGACACTGACGATGCGGTTGCACTGGGAAGTGTGGTCTGTGCGACCAAATCGGGTCGCTTGGTGGTTCGCTGCAATCTCCTAAGAGAGCTTCAAGACAATGGGGCTGTCGATATGAATCACTTCACCTTGACCGAGGTCGACGATGATTATTACCCCCTCGAAGAGGATGCGGCCGGAGGAGTTAGTGTTAGCGAGATTTTGCCGGATTTTGTGGGAGAATATGAAAGGTAAGCTGTACGAGTTATTCTCTGTGCTCCCCTCACAATGTCATAGTTATGATTGGGCCAGTACCGGGCTGGATTCTGTTTCAATTGGTCGAACGACTACGGATTCGCTGCACGATCCGGCGGCCTCCGACGTTCGCCGTCGCATTCAGCAGTACCTCCACCAACGACTGCCGTCTCTCCTCCAGGAGCATTCATGGGATTATCAACTGCCTGTGGACGGGTTTATCTTAGGTTTGTTAGCGTCAGCATTTTTTATTGTCAATGAGTCACTTATTATCTGCGACTGGTTAGTGGGCCACCTAACGGGTTTTGGGTATCCTATGAAGCAGTGAACTGAGGCATCCGGGGTTGTGGAGTTTCGGGATGTAGTCTAGGATCTTACGAATGGATTGTGGTCAGCCGAGCCCGATTTGGTGATGTTTTGATGGATCAGCGAATATTTTGCCGCGGCAAGTCCGAAAACGGCGAAAACGGCTTAGTGGGCCGGGCGTGGGAACTTTTCATTTGGCCGCGATCTTTCGTGACTTTGCGCTCCCTTAGTCTCACTAGTCAGACCAAAATCAAAACTTTTTTTTTTTGAAAATTTGGAGAGAGCAAAAAAAGTACCTGATTATGGTCTGATTCCACTCGCGCAGCAAAAGCCGTAGGTCGACCTTCCGGATTAGGAAATTCCCAATTGGGAAACCCTTCCCGGAGCTCAATGAGATCATGGTGGGTTGCTTGGCCCAGAGGTGATATATATTGACTTTCTAAGGTATTTGGTCTTCAAAAAAACTGTTGAACTAAAGAATTGGGGGTGTGGTGCATGTTTTAGTTTGCGATGATGTGGCTGTGCACGAAAGTCGCACGACAAGAATTTTGGTTTCTGGTAGCAGCTTAGGTAGATAAATAAAAATAAAAATACTAGTAGATACCTTGGCATGCTGTCTAAACTTATGGTGACTTCAAAAGTCATAAATACACGTTGTGGCCACAGTGCAACAGTCGCAGCGGAAGGTCGACCTACGGTTATCACCTGACAAGTAAAACTAGACTAGCGCTCCCTCACGCAACCGCAAATGTAGGAAACTTGTTCCCGGGATACAATGGACCTCTACAGTGTCTAGAATTACTCGTTACTCGCCTGGTGGGTAGTATCTATGAGATATTTACGCTTGGACAAAAGCAATGGGTCATCAAGATCGTGGTGCGCCAGATACTGCTCCATCGCTAGGCAGTCATTAACGTTGGACAGCGGTTCCCAGGTCACATCTCCGTCTGTCCACACCACCTGGAACTCCAGATTGCGCCGCTTCACCCATCGGTGCCCGTTGAAAGACCCGATTTCCGTTTCTTCTTGGTCCGAATCGTCGTCGTCATCGGATCCATCTTGCGTCGGAAGATTTGCGTTTGCTGCGCTTGGGGATGGGTTCGAGCTGACAACTGGACCTTCAAGATCGTTTTCTTCCTCCGAAGATTCGATGTCCGTCGTGCTGGGGCCAAGGTTTGCGCCGTCAACTGGATCGTCACGGTCGAGATCAGTTTCCTCGTCAGAAGAAGATTCCGGATCCGATATTTCCTCCTCGCTGCTATCCCGCGCTTTCCCTCGACCTCTCCCTCCACCCCCGACCGCTCCGGCCCGTCGAGTACCACGGGGCCTACCCCGTCCCCGCCCGCGTGCTTTTGCTGCGGCTTTCTCAGCCCTCGCCGCCTCCTTCTCGGCCGCTTTCCTCGCCTTCTCTACTGCTTTCTCGGCCGCCCTCGCCTCCTGTTCCGCCTTCTTTGTCGCCTTCTTCGCTGCCTTTTCCTTCGCCTGCTCCCCCTTCTCCGCGTCGCTGATCGCCTTTTTGATATCAGGGAAAAACGTCTTCTTCAATTCGGAATGAAGCTCGGCCATCTGTTTTTTCTGTAGCTCCTCCAACAGCGCCTGCGCCATCTCATCGCTGGTCATAAGACGAGCCTTCCCTGTCGTGTACGTCCGCTTAGGCTTATTCTTCTTCGCATGCAGCTGCTGACGCATGTCTCCGTTCTCCCGCTCCATCAAAACCATTTGCGCGTAGTTTGCGTCAAGCTCAATCCCCGCTGCCTTGAGAAGGGTGCGCAGCTGATCGTTCTCGGCTGCCAACGCCATCCGAGAGGCCGTCTTGCGAACGGGTGAAGGCATGGCAATGGCGTAGGCGGCATGTAATGCGTCGCGTGCTTGCAAAGAGTCACGCGCCGAGCGGGTGGGAGTAGACGGAGGGTGCTGGTCCGCTGACGCCGGTAACGTGTTCGTTGGCGTTGCTGGCCGGGACTGGTTTGCTGATGAGGACGCAGCGGATGGATTGGTCGAAGTACGAGATGAAGCTGAGGTCAAGTTAGTACGAGTAATACCAATAGACGTATCGAACGCACAAGACTGGTTCGCAGAAGTTGGTGTAGATGCCATGTTTGAAGGAGCGGGCGGGACAGGGACAGCATCTGAGGAATTCATGCGCGCTGCGAGGGCCCGCGCGCGGATGGTTGCAGAAGGAGCGGGCTGGGCCTCGGTTGCGCGAGTAGTAGCGGGCTGAGTCTCGGCTGTTCGGACGGGTACAAGTAGAGAAGGTAGGTGAGCCGCTAGCGGCATGGCTGCCTGCATCGTGTAAGTCTGGGCTGGTTCGAAAAGTTCCTTCGGGACGGCACTCTCATCAAGAGGCCATATCCCGCATCTCCGAAAGGCAGAGAGAATGGTTGATTTTTTGAATGCCAGATCTCTCGCGACTGCATAATTTGAGAGGAGGTTGTATTTATCAATCAAAACATGTTGTGCGTGTTGCTAAAATTACCAAGCGTAAGATCTTTGTTACTCTGAATGTCGCTGGAAATTTACCTCAGAGACTCTCGCCTTCCATTTGGTCGCGAGGGGACTGAAGACACCGACATCACAAGGTTGAAGGGCGTGTGTCGTGTGTGAGGGAAGACATAAAATGAGAATCCGATGTTTCTAAAAGCCGAAGGAGTTGCAATTTCAAAACGTGGTAAAAGGTATGCCGCTTACCTGCGCAAAACTAATGAAACGATAGGTGCAGTGACTGTTGTGGCCATCCAAGATCAAAAGACGATAATCGCCGGGGTCGTCCAGATATTTGAAGGATGCTGGAGCGAAGTCTTTCTCCAGCCACAGCGCCCCTAACTCTTGATCTGTCCAGCCGTTTGGTGAGATCGAGATACTGTGTAACGTGAGCACCGAGCCAGATAACAATGCAGAAAATTAATCGCTAACCTCGCTTCACAAGGGTTATTTCTCCCCCAATTCAAATCACGACGCTGACCCTGGAAGACGACCGAGGGATGGAGGGCTACACCGGTGGCAGAAATGCATTCAATAATCGTCACAAGATCCCGATTGCCGCTTTCGATTTTTGACACTACTTTCTGATCCCGGTCGACAAGCGCGCGGATCCTGTCCCCGACACCGAGTTGGATCCCCTTGTAAAAAGTCAGATAGTAGTTTTGAAGTCGCAAAAAGATTACTTTTTCGTCCATATTCCAAATGTTTTGGGGTTTGATGTCGTACGTCTCAACGGTCTCGGTAAGGAGTTTGAAGTAGTCGTGAACGGTGGTTCGGTTCAAAGCGCGGGCACGGCATTCCTCCAGGCCACTGGTCCACTTTCCTTTCAGGTTAGCCGCTGGTTCAGAGATGATTTGTTACACATACCTTTACTTTGAGATCCGTGCGACGCTTCTTGAAACGTGTCGGCCAGGTTACCCCAAGCGGCGCACCGTATATTTCGGCAGCATAGGCACCTATCGTTACCAGACTCAAAGGTATGCCACGCCTCCCGAGGCCCTTTTCGATAGTTAGATATTTATGGCAAGCGCGAACACGTCCTGACCTTGACCCATTCTGCGAGCACATTTTCCTGTGGTTGGCTAAGGTTACGCCTGTAGGCGTGAGCCTCCACGCGGACCAACATCCCTTTGGCGCGGTTTTGCACGGTGGTACGGGGGACATTATAGTATATAGCGGCCTTGCGCTCCGACATAGTTTTGCTTTCAACCGCGGTGATAGCCAATTGGATGCGTTTTTCTTTCGGCATATCCTCGAAGTCGTCGTCAGTGTTCACAGGCGATTTAGGGCGCTGGACGGAGCTGGCGGCACCGGCATGGTCGTTCACTCGTCGGGTTGCGCGAGGAGGCATGGAAAGGGAGGTGAGGAGGGACCAAAGTCAGACAGAAGTGCGCCAGAAACTATAGTCCGCATTCCAGCGATGCGACCACAGAGTGGAGATAGTGTCTTAGAACATCATTGGGAGATGAAAAACATCACATTGAAAAGGAAATAGGCACGTTGAGATAGGTGACTAGATATGAGTCGTGGTTGTCGATATCGCAAGAAACTGTGCGATGGCATCCGATATCGAGCTCCCGCCCAGTGCCAAAAGATGATGAACATCCAAGATGAGCCAGGATAACCGTAAAAGGAGATATACAACCTACGTTAATCACCACTTCCGCCACCGGAATCGGTCATTTTCCAAAAGAATTGTAAATATCAAACTGTGGGCGTGCCTAAGGTGGTCGGTCAGTGGAGCGGACTGCAATGGTGGGGCTGGAACGACGATAATATCATATCAATACCATCTGGGAAATGCATTGACCATGGTATCTGCAGGCGCATACCGAGTTTCCGAGTTGCAGCACTTCTTTGACCTCACACAGCGGCTGAGGCGACAGAATATCATTGGAAGATGAAAAACACGATATTGAATAGGAAATAGACATGGCGAGATGGGGTGATAGGCAGGGATTTGCAGCTGGTGATGTGTCGAAAATTGCCGGATAGCCTCCGAAAGCGAGTGGCCGTACAAGGCCAAAATGAGGTGCACATCCAAGATGAGTTGTTATCAGCGCCAAAAGAGGGACATGAACGCACATGAATCACTAGTTCCACCGCCGGAGTTGTCCACCTCCCCAAAAAACCTCCAAGTGTTGAGCATGCGGGAAATGGCCATTTGACTCAGCAGGCGACGATGACGGGTGAATAAAATCGATAAAATGATATCAGTACCATCAAGGGAATTAATTAACTGTGAGGAATGCCCAAACCGAGTTTGGGAATCGTAGCACCGCGATAGCGTCCGATAAACGGGTGACGAGTGCACGGCCTCAAGAGTGAATTTCGGCATTGTAGCGTCAATCTTGACGCGAATAGCAACATGTAGGGACGCAGCTGAGGTCCGTGAAGGCCCTGACATGTAGCCAGACATCCTACGGGCAGACGGAGCACCGGAGGTCCTGAAAAGATGAAGAGGTCATTGAGATACACGCGATTTCTCACAACTGATGCCACGCCAGAAATAAGAAAACACGTGTTCGGCATCTCCCACCGGTGGGAAAACGGATACGGCATCTCGGCAACTTGATCAAACTGCCCCAGATTTGGTCTCAGGGGTCGTCTATACATCCATTCCAATGTCCAAGTAAGATGTTAGGGATAAGTCATCCTGGTGAGCTTACAGGACCCAAGTGGCCCACTAACTAGTTTGGCCCACTAAGGGGTCGCAGATAATAGCCCGTTCAAGAAGATGCTGGCATGTGAGTCGGGGTAAAACGTGGAACCCCAATGTGTACAACGATTTCTCAAAAGCGTCTGGAATCCCCATAGACGCTCCCGTGATAGAAATAAATCGCCGCCAGGATAAGAATTCTAGGCTCTATGTAAGGCTCATTTCCACGAACCTTGGGATCCAAACTCGTTTCCTTCAATCTCCCGGGCAAAAACTTCGCTCTCACGATATCCTGTGTTTTTAATTCTTATCCCCTTGGCGCGTCGCCGCCGTCGCGGCGCGTCTCGCTCACATCAGTCACGGACACGTGCCGTTACGGAGACCCTTCTCTCCAGCCATCCCGCCCAATCCATTCATCAGATTCCTGCCCTCCCGGCTTCACGAACATGTAAAACCCCCTTCTGTAAGTCCTCTGTTGCGCCGCTCTTCAGCGTGCACCCTTGGTGCTCCCGGTTGGCATCGTCTCAGGCTCGGCTCTTGACTCTGACCGGCGCAGCTCGCGCAGTGCTCGCGCTCAGCCTCGCTCACCTGCCACTTGAGGAATGTACTTCTCGAGACCAACCGGCGACCCACAAGTAACGCAGCCAACGGGCATTTGTCTCAGCACGGCACGCACCCAGTCCCCTCCCGTCCTTCGCTGACGCCAACGCCGACGCCGACGCCGACGCACGCGCTCGCGACCCCCGCGGCGCGGTACCACACCTGCGCGCGCACGGTGGGTGGAGCAGGGAGAGGGCCCGGCAGCGGGAAGACGCGATGGACGAACTCGGGGTGCGATGGAGAAGGTTGGTCTGCGCGCTACTTTCACTTTTCCCTGCATACCGGACCGTTCCTGTATCTTCTCCCTCCCTCTCCCTCTCCCGCCCCGAACTCGCTCCCATCCACGCGCCCCTTCTCCGTCCCACTCGTCCGTCCTGATTGACCTTCCCTTCCCGGTCCTCCACCTCCTCTCCCACACCTCCGCGCCTACCACCCTCTCCCACGGAATCCAACGCGTGCCTCCCTCCTCCCTCACTGCTCGTCCTCTTTCATCTCCCTCTCCTTTCCCTGTCGTTCGCTCCCTCTGCTCTTCCTCCCCCTTGCATCACGACTTGCATCATGATCACGATAATCCTTCCCTGCTTCCTCCCCCATCTGTTCGCCCTCCTCCTTCCGTCTCCCTCCTTTGCATCTCCCACATCTTCCCCGCATCTGCGACCGGCCGTCTTCAATCTCGTTGTCTTTCTCTGTCCTTCTGTCCTTCTACTTCCCCTCTCTGCTTCATATCGGCTTGTCGTGTTCTCTCCTCTCCTCTCCTCTCCCTTCCCTCCCTTTGTGCCGGCGTTAATTTTTTCCCTTCATTCTCCGACCTATCCTCCGCACCTTCCGATGCTCTGTGCAGGTCCTGCACTCCCTGCAAAGTCCCCTTCCCTCCAGCTATGGTCCACTCATTTATTTCCCTGCCATCAATTCGAAAACTACAGGATCTTATCCCACTCCACATCCTCTCCTACTTCCTCCCTATCCCCTCCATCGTCTCGGACCACGCACTACCACCCCTCCCTCATCCTCTCGTCCTCTCCGCGCTCCTACGCGCTCCTTGACTGATGTGGATATCTACTGCTTGGCGAGGGCCCCGCAGCTCGACATGGCGGTCCTTACGGTGAGGACGCTGCCGTACGGGTGCCTGTCGGTGCGTGCATTTTCGATAGAGCTGGGTTTGTGTTGTAGTCCGCCTCTAATCTAGTGATACGCGCTTCTGTAACTTCTGACAGTTTTCGAACGACTCTGCCTATACGGCGGCGGTGCGGCTCTGCTGTCCTCCGACGCCCGACGCCCTCCTCGTCGCTTGTTGGCGAGGCATCTTCTTGCTGCTCCCCTATATCTGACATCAATCGCGAAGCACCAACCTTTGTGGGTAGTGAATTTTCCCTACATACTGATGGCCTTTTCAGCCTCAGTCTTTTCCCTCCAATGCGAACCCATTTATGACATCCGCCTCTCCATTCATTGCCTAGGTAGGGAGTCCACCACCTACGACCGCTGAATAAGGCGCGTCTTTCCATCTGTAAATACCTCCGCCGCTACCCCTCATTTTGGTGTCGAATTACACTTTTATTCACCCCTCGCTTGCGTCTTCATCCGTGCCCCCGGCGCTGACGTCTTAATAGGTCTGGTGTTCGGCAACTTGGTGTTTGTCCTGAAATCCCTCTTCGTCCGTGCTAACTTCTTCCAACTATGTCTCCGCAATCCAGGACGTGGTGGATGAGCAGAAGGCGTGTTTGGTAAGGGTTTTCTTTATTTTCTTCCACACTTTCTTCGAACTGCTTTGTTTTCGATTTTGACATTGCTGCCATTAGGATCGTCGCGCGGGAAACAGATGAGTCGATTCAACTGTAAATGACTGATGCCAGGTTGTCTGATGCGTGCTGCTCTTACTATAATACGTTTTCAACACGGCATGGGTTCTCCCGACATAGTGCGCCCACTAATTGTGCCGCGTTGATGATGATGCCCGAATCCATTGCGGCACCTCGATTCTGCAAGATACTTACCGCAGCTATGGAGGCGCCGGTGAGCGTGGTTTGTACATGCAATAGCTCGCTGACTTGAGTTTTTACCCTCGGATACATTCGACAGTTCTTAAACTTCTGGATAAATTTTACATGCTGACCTCTTTTGCACTTCTGGTTCGAAATTGTGTGAGACCGGAGTCCAGTAGTATAGCCGTACATATGTATAGCGTAGACGAATATATCCAATTTGACCTAAACTGAACTGGAAAACCGAAAATAAGTACTACGCTATGCAGTAGAAGGCACTGGATATTGATGCAAAAATGGGCGCGGGTACTATATATCAGTGCATTGAGGTACTAATATATGGCGCGAGGTAATAATTTGAGGTGCTTCAGGTACTAGATCCGAACTCCCTCGGGCATCTCGGGCACAGTTGTTTCCACGGAGGAACTTCGAACTAGGCCGGATGCTCAATCCGTCGATTCAATATTTGCACGCCGTTTTGGTGTGTTGTCGCTTCCTTTGGAAGAATGCCCATTGTTTTTCTATTCAGTTTAGAAGAGAGCCTTGAAGATTGCACTCCTCAAACGTCAGAAGCTCTACTTAGTCTCTCTAGGACAGAAACTCTACAAGAAATCTCCTCGTGCCTCGGACACACGGTCTACGAAATGCGAGCAAGGCGGCTATATACCACCCATATAGTCGTCGATCAACGGGGAAATTGGAGGACGTATGTCCGAGACAATGTTATTTATGAGTTTGGGGCCCGTTTTTGTGCTCCAGGGAGGTTACCTACCAAGAAGACGATGAGCTCGAGCACATCAGAATAACTGGGGACGGTACCTCAAACACAAGCATTCCTAACCCATAAACATCACTGGTCTTCGTCGCCCGTTGGGTGGACAGTTACGCGTGAAACAGCCTGGAAAACCGCCTCAGAACCAAACGCGACATTCTTGGGGAACCAAGCCCATCGCTCAACTTGGTATAATTACCTCTCCGAATGGGAATGAGAGGTAAAGGCAGTTTATGTTGTTGAAAGCCAGCTGTTCTGCCTTGAGGTCTGAGGCCATGGCGGTATCGAGAAGAGCGCGCCCCCAGGACTAGTACGGCTTCAATGTCTGCTTCGTGTGGATCTAAGCTGTTAGCACGGCTTCTTACCTCGAACCTTCTAGATATCATGAACGTCGAAGTTCTGCAACTTTCAACACTTGAACCAAACTTGAACGTGGAGCCGGTCGAGCCGAAATCACCCGATCATCAAAATACGGCAGCGCAGGCGCAGAGAAAGAAAAGGGTTAGGGTTTCTTCCTGCCTTCACTATCGATCCGATGTCTCCCCCCACTTCCGGCGTCGGTCTATCGTGCCACAGATGTGGGAAGATGGAAATGCTGGATCCTGCCAGGGACGGACGGGCTACGATGGCCGCTGCATCTCTTTTGGTGTGCGGTGGTTGCCGCATAGTCTACTATTGCAGCGAAGGTATGCGCAAAATTCATTCTTATCTACTTGTATCCTGACAAAGTTTTCTTTCGGGAAGCCTGTCAGAAGGTTCGTTCACTTTCGTTCATCGGTGCCACGCGTCCGTTCTGACTGCTGGCTGTCACAATGTTAGGCACACTGGAACCAACACAAAGCTTTGTGCAAGGTGCTTCGTAAGATCGAGAAGGACTTTGAAACCGCCGACGACGTTGCCAAAGCCTTTGACCGTCCGGTTCCCACTACCATAGATCCCCTGATCATAAACAAAATTTCCGTTTCTCACCACCAACGCTTAGTCAATTTGTGCGAGGCGGGGTTGGGGCGGTGAGTATGGCTCCTATCGTTTTTGATTTGTTATAACATCACCTATAGAGAACTCGACGACGAGGAGTGCAATATTGTGGCATGCGAGCCCAGATGCCTTGCATGGTGTGTCTTTTGTATTCGATTTCCTCAGACCTCATTCTTACTAATTCATTTAGCGCTCGAACTGGTCTCATTCTTCGTGTAGAGGCAAGAAACTCCGGACCAAATGCTCGCGTCACGGCGCTGAAACCGTGCCCGGAGTGTAAGATGGCGTTTTACTGCTCTGACGCGCATTGGGACGCTGCGCACGCCTTGCATATTGCTCCTTGCGCCGACCTTCCAGAGGGCGTGTCCCAGTGCGAAATGAACTTGCAACTCCGCCGGAATGAGGAATTCCAGGGCGTGATGACGATGCCCCATCTCCGTGAAAGTATGTGGCAGTTCATGCCCCGCGAGGAGGCTTGGACCCCACTGCATGGTCAGACTTGGGAGGACATCCTTCGCCCGGGGATGGACAACTCTCCCGTCGGCTCTATTCTCGGCCCGATTTTTACACCCCCATGCGTTCGAACTGTTTCTTCCCTGGCGACAACGGTCATTACCGTGCTCTATGCCCTGGAACAGCTCAATCCCGATACGGCTTGGACTGGGAAATCGACCATAACTATCCATGTGGGTCGTACGATTGGCCGCTTTTATATCCACCTAACTCTGTTAGATTTTGGGCGCGCTTCCCGACTTCTCTCCTGACATTGCATTCATGTACGAAGCAATTTTTCACCGACTTCCACACGTCAAACACATCGATGCAAGTCCCTCCGCCTCACACTGATCCCTGGAACTCTAACCATTAGCCTTTAGATTCTATTCTGCAGCCCCGCCGTGGCAACCTTTGTCCGCCTTCCCGTATGGGTCAACAAGTTGGTACGGGAACACAAACCGTGCAGGTGAATTTATTTCATTGATCATTGGAATATGATATCAATACCCTCCTCAGTTCTTGCTCTTCCCTTCACGCTCGGACGATTACTCATCAGCATGCAACCAAGTAAGCCGCAATGATATTCTGTCCACCCAACTTCGTCTGACATATAATACTCCAGATATTACGATGATTATATCCGGGTTGAAGGATCGTCGTTCGAACCCCCCCGACCTCGCCATTGTGACCAACCCCTTCCTGGCCGCGACCGACCCAACCGGCTGGCGGCGCGTCATCAAGACGCTCGCAACGCGCCACATCACTTTCCCTTCGGAATCGAACTTTTACCGGAACCCAGCAGTCAACCACCCGTTCGGCGAATGAAACCCGTACACACTCTGAGAATTCGGGTCCATCACAAGAGATGCCCACGGGTTCTTGACCATCGTAAGGCTCGGAATAAATTGGACGCTGCCGCAGCTCTCGCGGATGAGCGCCATATCTCGCTCCGCGGCCCGCTGCTCGTATGCCTGGAGAGTAGGAGGTAATGAGTGTTGGGTTGGCGGGAATGCTTGATGAGGAGACTCACGGTGAATACGCTCGGGAAGTGAAGAATGTGTACATGTGTCTGAATTTTCTTGATAGTGTCGAGACCTTGTTAATACGTAGTGAGCGTTTTCACTTAATGATCGTCAATCGATTTGGATCGATTTTTTTTACCGCGTTTGAGTAAGAGGCGTTGGGCGGCGATACAGTATTTTCCGTCACCGCCGAGATTTATCCCAACTCAGTCCAGCCACGCAAGAAAATCGTCTCGCGGGTTCATCGCCGTGACGAATGTGTTAGAATGACGGTTTCTTCAGCGTCACGCAGGTATTAGCAGAAGACCCTGGCAAACGCGCAGGGGATTCCTTCAAGAGATACGGCTTAAATACAGGTCAAGTACGCGATGAACGGAGAAAAGGAACAAGAAATTAAAGCGGCGACTCGGGGCCAGGAAAGGTACGCTGACGTGGGCAGACAGCTCGAGCGGGATAGGTACAGACAAAGGCGAGCAAGCAGTCAGTTCGAGCAGGAAGGAAAGGAGCGCGGCGCGGCGTTAGCGAATGCGCGAGTACGTGCAGTTGTATAATCCAACAGAATGACAGTCACACTCCTTTTTCCAGCACTCATGTCCGAATCGTCCTCCAGCACACAACCCCCAGCACGCGACCGTGGCCTCGGCCGTCCCGCAGAATTTGGTAAATGGCTTGTGAGGGCGGCGGCGATGAAGAGGCCGAAGAGGAAGCCGCCGAGCGCGCGGCCGAACTTGCTAGACGTCAGCTAGGGACGAACGCCGAGCCGATACGCGGAGTCCGAGCATGCGCTGGATTCGGATGGCGCGTTGTTATCTCCCTGTGAATACACTGCAATAATAATCGATGTGATGTTAGACTGCAGGCGAGCCGGAGGTGGAGCCCGAGGTCGATTTATCATCGTTCCTCGAGCAACAGCGGATCTTGGACGAACCGCCTGCGTTGACGCCTAATGATCCTGTGGACGAGGACGACGTGGAGCACACTCTAGCTCATATTTCCTCGGGTGGGGTTAACAAAACCGTCGGTGGAAGCGAAAGGTGGAGAAGATTGAATGGGATGAAGACCTCGATGCACTGGAGCGCGAGAAGGCGACGGCGGAAGCGATATGGGGTGAGTATCCGTCCACATCCTCTCTTGCCTCTTCTCCCTCTTTCCGTAAATCTGACTCGGTTACGGCAGACTTGAAAACCCGCTTTCGCGCAAGTCCGCTATCACCCCTGCACGCGATCGCAAACCTGGTCAGCTTTGTCACTTTCTCCTATTCGTCGTAGCCGTCGGTTCTTATGTATTGGGAAGCCCCGACGACGTACGCAGAGGCCCCTCCGCTCCCAATGCCGGACGGTTCGCAGGTTCCGCCGAAGGGGCCTAAGGACGGCATGCAAGATTTTTTGGACGATTTGCTGGCTTGATGTGTCTGAGTCTTTGGCTTGATCCGGTTCTGTACCTTCAAACAAAGCATTGCCTGTGTACTCAGACCGACTGGTCGCATTCCAAGGGATCTTCCTTTCGTCTCCAACATACCCATCAAGACAAAGAAAAAATCATCACTGGGAGTGTTCCATGGCGGGGCCTCGAGTCGAACGAGGTACGTTGAATCAGGATTACGCTCTGCTTGAATTGATGCGCACCGTGCGCCTCTAGGGTCCAGGGATCTACTGATTTCGAGTCGCCGCGGAGAGCTGATGAGGCTTAGAACGAAGTGATTGGGATAATAAACAAGGGGAAGTTGAGCAAAATTCAGTCGCCGCTTGGTCGCCGCTGCTCAGATCATGGTGATGGTTTGGTGACGGTCAAAAGCAAGAGCCGATTAGTTTGCTCCTATTTCGCAAGGGCTTCCGGCGGGAGTTCTCGGTCCGGAACTCTTGATTCCTACCGTCATGCCACTTATCGACCCCTTAGGCTTCAGTTCGATCTAAATCCGATTACAACTGCCCTCACCAAGGGTCGAATCATTCCTGACGTCCTATAGTGGGACATCGAGGGTAGAATTTAGAGGATGGTGTCGTTGCAGGGCCGAGATCGAGGACGCGTTCTGATTCGGACGCGCCGCGCGAAAGTATCCCGGGTAGAATGATGTCTTTACGGACCGGGAGGGAGAGGGTGGAGTAGTAACTAGATTGAAGGGATGGGAAAACGAGAGCCTAATGGAGGCGTAGTCTAGTGAGTTGCGATCTGCGGGGATGGTTTGAGGAGGGATGGGAAAACAGTCTTGTATCCAAGAAGGGACAGGATGGTTGTGAATTAGGGTAGAAGATATTCGGATTGGGATCCACATCCTTGAGAATGATCGGATTCCTGCTCGGTGGGTATCAGAGGTCGATAGCTAGATCAATGAGGAGGGAGGAATGTAGCAAGGGCGCGGGGCAGAGAGGAAGCAGCGAGTCTTCAGTCAAGAGCCGAGAACTGAGGAAAGGAGCCATCGAGTCGCAGAGGAGGTCCCTATAAATATGGGATCGAGAAACGAGAGAGGATTGCCGCGCAGAAGCATGAGAAGAAAGCAAGAAGAAAGCCTCGCTGGGAAGGGGCACGTGGGCTGTGCGTTCTGATCAGATGGATGACGTACTCATTCTCACGAGCTCGTCCCGCGTCTTCCTCCGCCCCTAGAAAAACAACAGAAAAACCACCCTCACGATCCACGCCGCACGCCGGCAAGCTAACAAGCTAACATCGCTCTCGTGGAGCCCCCCACGCCCCGCCCTGCACGTCGTGGATGCAAATGCGCACTCCGTCTTCTCCCTCTCTCGCCTTCCTATCCTCCCTCGGCCTCGGGTGCGCCGTTCCCGCGGGGCGACTAAATCGCACCCCGTGGCCGCCCTCCTACCACAGCCCCCCTTTCTCCCCAAGGCGCTCCGAGTCTCGCCCACCGCGGCGATGATGAAGTAACCGCCGTGCCGCGCGTCAATCGTCCTCGCGTCTTCCTCCCCTCGTCTTTAACAATGGGTAGTAGAACATGAAGAATTACTGGAGACTAGTGAGGACAAGCTACATGGGACTTTGGGAAAAAATGGTTCGCTAGCAAGTGCACGTCATTCTGGATATCAAGATTGAAAAGTTCGATGACATTCCGGAGGCAGTCTTCCTCATTCTGTTGCTCATACCCATACGCCGCCCACGGGTCGCGTGACGGTCTATTTTCCTGCAAGTACTGAACGGCGTGGCGAAGTCGGTTCACCAATTGTGTGATGTGAGGATACCGACGATCGGCGTCGACGACCGCCTTCGCCCAACGGCTGCGAGAATGTTCAATACAAGCTTTTTCATGGGCTTGTGGGTCCAAAAAGGGCCCATTCGCGTGAAACTGAAACTGAGCATTTGGAAGGGGAAACGATGGTTCGCGGCTGTGCAACTGGCTCCACGAAAGCGATAATGATGCGTACCCAGAGAGGATGCGCTGGATATGATCTTGACTAAGCCCATCTGCGCTGAAAGATTGGGGTTCGATGACGGTCGCTTTCTTTTCCCAGCGACGAATCTGTATGCAATACGCCTCCGCCATAGCGTCTACATCTCCGCATCTCTCGGCGGCGTTGAGTACAGGGAGAATGGGAAGGTTGTCCCTCTCAACGACTTCGCACCAGCGCGTCATCATTCGAGTACGCTCTGGGATGTCCTCGAGGAGATTGTACAGCGAGTGGAGCGCCTGGAGATGTTCCGCTGGCAGAGAATTGAGATCTCCGAGGAGTCGAGTAAGAACCTGCAACCCCCAGTGTACCCAGTCATCCATTTCGTACTTGTGGGCCGATTGTACCAGCGAGATAATCTCAGCCAGAGCGGCGATGGATACGCTCGCGATCTGAGTTTGGCTCGGACTGAATAATGTAATAATTAAACGGACAATTTTTGTGTAGCCAGTAGCACACGCACCGCGCGTAGACGTATTTCAAGATAATCCGAAAGTTCTCGGCCGTCTCCCCTTCGAGAACGATTGGGAGGTCGTCAGACAAGCCTTCTGCACGACCCGTCATCCCCGGTAGATCGAACATTGTCGCAAAAACCGCAGAATTGTAGGTCAAGAACAGCTTATGAACCTGTTCAAGTGCTAGTCAGCAGGCGATATCGCAAACTTCAATCGCTGTACCCACTTTGAAGAGCGTGTTTTCTACGCGGATGACCGAGTCTCCGGTGGAATAATAGTAGTCATTGTCGTGCAGGACATCCGTAGATCGCAGAAGATCGGGTCCCTGCGGTGCTGGAAGTGAGGCCATGAAGATGGAGGGGTGGGCGAGAGTGTGGGCGCCAGGATCTGGTAGCCATCCCCCACGTGCTGAACGCGTTTCTTCGTAACCCTTCTCATCATCAGATTCCACTTCGAAACATGCTCTACCCGCAAGGACACAGTGTGTTGAAGACAGATTCAACGCGCATACCTAGAAATAGGCTACATACGATACCCCCCCCCAGGGTTGGACACGGGTCTCGGGCCCACCCGTGGGTTTGGACCCGGCGTTGGCCGGGTACCGGTTGAGATTTTCAACCCGTGCCGATACCGTAGACCCGTGCCTCTGCGATGAAATCCCGTGAGAGGCCGAAGAAGATGCAACTTATGTAAGAAGCAGATAAATTGAATGTACCATGATCCAAAGGTAGGACTAACCAGGAGCAGTCTGAGAAGACAACGACGAAGTGGTTACTGCAGCAAGGAATCAGTATGTGTTCGATTCAACGGAAGTAAGACTCACCAAAGCCTGTGTGAGTTGCCCGAATTAGGGCCTTGTATTTAATCCTGGTTTGTAAACCGGTTTATAAACAGGTGTTTATAAACCAGTTTTTAAATGGGTCGGGCGAAATGGCCTGTTTTTAATCAATTCGGATCCCGCCGGCAATCAGCGGCAATGCTTGGGTAGTGTAGATTTTTTGCCTAACGCCTCCGTTATGTCTGCTAAGACGACTCTGACGACTTAAATTATATTGATAATGCTGTCATTAAGACAACACTCGGGCTGCAGCGGGATGGAGCTGACATTCAGTTGCCTTTTTTACGGGACCTACTGTCGGATAATCCGGTTGTAGGAGCTGATGCCATGCGGAGCCTTGCAGACTGGTCGGGTCGGATTGCAGGGAATGGTAAAAATGGGAACGGAACTAAATGTATGATGATGTGGGATGGTGAGGCCGAAAAAATGGAATTTTAGGCACCCTGTTTATAAACCGGTTTATAAACACCCTGTTTACAAACTGGTATTTAATACGCGTTTTTAATTCCCTCGGAATAACTTACAAGGCCCTAGCCCGAATGTGGGTGGAGGAAGCGAGCCGACGATGAACCAGTGACGACATGGGGCGGTGTTGCGGCCCGAACAGCGTTCTACGCGAACGGCGAACGCGGGTTTGTCCGAAAAAAACGATAGGCGGCATCAATTCTACGCGATTCTCTGCAGAGGTAGGTAGGTAGGTAGGTAGAATTACACGGCACGGTCCCGCTTAGGAACGCCGGGGCCCAGGAATTATCTGAGTGTACAGGCACTAGTGTACACTACGGTCCCTGGACTCCTCCATCACCCCGTAGCCGAGCTCACGGACGCTATCGAGCAAGATACGCCGCGGTAGAACTAAAGGAACAACAGAGAAGCAATAAGTGGAAAATGAAAACCTCGAAACAAGCTCAAAACAGGAACAACTCAAACTTTATAGGACAGCATACATGGCATTGAACTTTGATGGCAACTGATGGAACGAGAACAGTTAAGAGGTTAGGTCTCTTGATCCTGCTGTTCACCATTGTTGGCTGACATATTTTTGAAACAATGTGTGCCAGTCTGTCCTTCTAAAGCTCCAGTCCTCCTGATGTAAGGAGAGCTTGTCATTCAAGTCGATTGACTCCTGCAGCCATTCCTTTTTAGTGTATCCACTGACAGTTCAGGATGTCCCAAATTGAGATAGTGGCCATCGGAACATGCACGGGGGCAGCGGAATGGGTGTCTTGGCCCAGTCACAATTAGATCTTTAACCCTGATAGACTCGTTGCGCAGAGTTCCAGTGAACTAATAAGTACAGCACAAAAATAGTCATTCTTTGTAGGGGTAAGGAACAATGTGCCGGTTGAAGACGAGGAGGTTTTGGACCCAAAGAGGAATTACCTCAAATTCCAGGGTTAACGATAGGATTGCGAAAATGAAAGGATGCAGCATTTTGAGTAGAAAACCAAATTTAAACATTAGTTGACTCGGAGTTGCCTGATGTGAACAGTCCTTCTAAGGGAAAGCCCCATGTGTTGAGGTGATTCACTTTAGTTGGCCATCTACAACTTGTGAACTTTATTTGGTGTTAATCATGCTTTAAATCACTTTTGTTCATCCGCAATAACCGGCCGTTAGTGCCATGTCTTTCTGGTTGTGGAATAATATTTTGATGCCCATTCTAGCAACAGTGATGTACTTCTCTTCCATTTGCTTCATTGTGTTCTGAGCGTGAAGACCAAAACAAACCCGGCTGCGGCAAGGCGCCTCGTCCAATGATGGCGTGGCAGTGCTGCTGAGTAAGCGACTCAAAATGGGAGGCACGACAGCGAGTATGGGTCGTCTGGGATGTGCGCACGAAGCTGTGGTACCCAGAGAGATATCCATGTGGATGGGATGTCATGGGATGTCATGGGCAGTGGAATGGCCCTCAGGGACCATAAATAAGCTCAATGCACGAAATATGGTGAAAGCCGGCCGAAATGGGCGGGATCGAGGCGCACGGCAGCGAGCACAGGAGTTGCGTGGACAGCATTAGATATGACGGTAGGTATAGCTCCGTGCAACAACGTGGAAAGAAAAATGAAGCTTCACGAGCAAAAATGGGCTGGATGCGCGACTCTGGAAGTGGATGTCGTTTTTTTTTTTTCTTCCGAATATGTACGCCATGAAATTCCAGACGATCTGTCTTCACTAACTGATGCTCGGCGGCGACTTCCCGTGCACCTTACGACACTCGGAGGTGTGTGGTGGGGGGGAAGGCTGGCGTAGCACAGATTTGTGTTTTTAGATGAGATGGAAGGAAGGTGTTAGAGAATCTGCGCCCAGCCGATTCAATCTCCTGTCTCGGTCACCCAAGGGCCAGATGTTCAGGTTCCGCTCTCTGCTTGCCGCACGCCCGGAATCCCGGACCGTTTGATCCCTGCCACGCGAGTTTAGTTACATTAGAGCTACCTGAACGGCTGGGGCACTTGGCCATGGTTACCGCCCGTGGTATCACACCCTGATTGCCCTCCCTTCCCCTCCCATTCTGGCCCAAGGTTTTGGCTAGATGACTTGAGATACATCTTCAAGTTATGGACCTCCTAATTTTTCCGGTTTTTTTTTTTTGACCTGTTTTACTATATATTTTGAGGGTCTAAACACAGGTTTCAGGCAGGGAGTGTGCAGCTCCCGCCGCTAAGAACATCTAACTCCATAGAAAAAAATGACGGAAAAAAATCCGAGTCATTATGTAAATTTCCCGGCGTACGATTCCCCGGTGGACAATATCGGCTGGAGTAGTATTGACGGCGGAGATTTGCGGAATTAAATATCAGCCAACTAAACCTGGAGGGAGAGGGTGTGTGTCTTTTCAGTTGAATTCTGAATCCAGTCGACACTGGGGTCAACTGAAGTCGAGTCCTCACTGTACACCCTTCTCAAAAATTTCGTTAGAGGTGATGTGTACTAGGTGTGTATGAAATCAGAGAGGAGACAGGAGAAAGACGCCGGACGGACGTCAGAGCGCGCACAAAGATAAAAATAAGGCGGAGCACAGCGAGGAGACCGGATCCACTCTTGGTTTCCTTTTTCGAAGGGCGTTGAGGAGGTGGTTCAGAACATGAATTCAAGTACTTTAGAGAAAGGATCATGGAAGCTGGAATTGCAATGCATATTTAATCTGGAATTAAACGTGAACCTTTTTTGTGCCGAGGCAGAATTAAGAATAACAGGCGCCGGGGTCACGTCGCGTTGTTCCATGTTTGGCGGCACGTGCGCGTGTCAGTCTTACACGTCGACTGCTCTATAAAAGTTTCTGGCTCGCAACGCAAGCCGATCCATGCAGGGCCTCATCTTTAATCTGCGCACCAGGGCTATCGGCGGATCCGGATAGTTAGCTCAATCCCGCTATCGTCCTTTAGCTCCGGCGACGCATGGATCCGCCCTTCCTGGACCGCGAGCCCCTTGAAATGCCTGGCGTCTAGATCCATGTGAGTTTTGAAGCTCATACTTGGAGAAAAGTCTGATCAAGTATCTGGATCTAGCTCGTTTCCCCGTCGTCGTCCACCCTCTTGTCCACGGGCGCAGCCGCTCCATCGTGTAGATCATCGTGCCCGACTGCAAGCGTGCTCCCCCACTCTCTACCCTCGTCCCGAGTCTAATGTACACCGGAAACCACGCGCACCTACAACCTGCTGCTCGCAGCCTCTTTGCGTCCCGTGCTACGCTCAACATCCGCTGACGACTGAACCCGTCTGTGGCGCGCCACTCGCTGTACGGGCGCCTCACTTGGATTACTGCCTCTCGTGAGTTCTTGGTGCGACACTATATCCTCTCACTTTCGTCTCTCCCTCACGTCTCCTCCCTCCCTCACGTCCTTGGCCCTCCTCACCCTTCCCCCACGCACGCCCACAACTCCCATCCATCCATTCATCCATTCTTCGAGTCCGTTCCACCACTTCGTACCTCTCCTCTCCTCTCCCCACCTCCGCTTTCCCGCCCACCACCGCCCTTCATCCTATAAGCCTTAACGCACACATCCCCGCACGCTACCTGCCCGCCTCGTCCTCCTCTGTATCCACGGTACCAAGATGAAATCCCGCAGAAGACCTCAGCGCAGGATCGCTTTCCCCGCAGGTGTAATGCGAGAGGCGTAGATACCGAACGCCGCACGCTACTGCGCCCCCGAGTCTCGCATGCGACGATAGAGTCGCCGCTTTTCAGCCCATCGATCACCCCGCCGCCCGTTCTCTCCGTCCTCCCGGTCTTCCTCTGCGTGCGTTGTCCACGTCTTCCTCCGAACCCACCCCAACCATCCGCCCTCCGCACGCCGGCATCGCGCGGCCCGCACGACTCTACATCCTGCGCGGCGCCGACGCGGACTCTGTCTGCTTGCTTCCGAATTCGCGGGACGGCACCCAGGCTGCAGGAATCAAAATCGCACGTCTTTGTCGGCGGTAGCGAAATCGCACTCCGCAATCTGCAGGCCCGTCGACGAATTGCACTTCGCGCGGAGGCAACGCGACGTTGATGACGAGCAACATTAGCGCGGCACTTATATCAGGCGGAGCAGAAGTATGGGAACCGAGCAGGGTGGGGGTGAGCGCGGGGAATTCCGATGCTCCGGTGACGTTGGGATGGTGCTTGAGACGAAGTCGGGGTTCCGGATGCGCGAAGGTGGTACGGAAAATACGCGGAAATGCGGTGTAAATCTGTCCGTCAATCCGTGAATCCGTGAATCTAGACACCGCAGAGTACCAATTTGAAGATGTATGATGTATGCTGTTTTGTTGTCCCCAGCTGCGTAGGAGTTCGGGATGAAGCAAGCTATGTAGACTCTAGGAAAACTTGGTGCAAGGTGGTGGTCCTAGCTCGAATTCTACTAGAATCTCCAGAGAGGGAGATATACGCGAAGTTCAGGGGAAAAAAACCCGCTATAGTGCTACCGACGACGAGGAGAGCCAATCGGAGCAAGGTCGCACAGATCTTGAGGCGGCAATATGATAGCTTCCGAGTCAAACACGGACGAGATTATCGAATGGGTTGAAAAATCATGTTCGATATGGAACTAGACGGTGTTCGTGCTGTCTGACATGTTTTTTCAGCGCCGTGCACTGGGCATCGAGTGTAATATGATTCTCAGTTTGGCTTGCTAACAGCTTTTCCGATTTTTCCGCCAGAGCGTCTCAATGGCATCTCTAGCATAAACACTTACATATGCCAAAATCCCCTCATAGTATCCGGCACCCGGGTGACGGCTGAAGAAATGCTGAGCTCACCTTGGATCTGGCTTAGCTTGAGCATGACCTGACTCAGTTAGCTGGCAAGACCATTTTTATGGCTCATTCAACAATCTAAAGCAAGACAAGATACAACTGCCGATTGACATATTTGTGGGAAAGAGCGAACCGGACAAAAAAAAATCATGCAAAGGAAAAACAAACAACAATTGAGAAAGACCGAGAGCTATGCACAGATAGAGACGCAAGGGTTTCGGCACATTACGCGAAGTTTCTCCAGACAAGATCATGAAGATGCGAGCATATACTACATAGACAGTGTTCAATCCATTTGTATACAGTATCACCAAAAATCAGTAACAAAAGGGGGTAGAATCATGCCGCTGACGGATATGGTGGAACCTTGGTCAGAACCCGTACTTAGTGCGACTCAGATTCCGAGTCAGATTCCGACTCAGGTTCCGAGTCATAAGCACCGCTTGCACGGAGAAGGTCCGCAATCTCTGTATGATCCATGGCGAGCGCTGCCTTTGGGGCACTGCCAAAAAGTCCGCCTTTCGCATTGACATCTGCCCCTTTTTCCAGTAACAAGCGAACAACATCCAGGTTCCCAGCAAGCGACGCAGCCTGCAGTGCGTTGCCATATTCACCACATTGTGCATTGGCATTTGCACCGTTCTCGAGCAGGAGTCGCGCCACATCTGTGTTGCCTCCATAGCATGCAGCCTGCAGTGCATTTTCATATTTTCCGCCTTCCGCATTGACATCCACTTCTTTTTCCAGCAGCAAGCAGACAACATCCGGGTTCCCGGCAACCAACGCAGCCTGCAACGCGTTGCCGTATTCACCAGATTGTGCACTGACATTTGCGCCGTTCTGAAGTAGGAGTCGTGCCACATCTGCATGGCCATACCTGCAAGCAGCCTGCAGTGCACTTCCATATTCTCCGCCTTTCGCGTTCACATCTGCCCCTCTTTCCAGTAACAAGCGGACAACATCCGGATTCCCGTCAGCCGACGCAGCCTGCAACACGTTGCCAAAGTACCTGCCTTGTGCATTGACATTTGCACCATTCTGAAGTAGGAGTTGAGCCACATCTGCATGGCCTCGATAGCATGCAGCCTGCAATGCACTTCCGAAAAGTCTGCCTTCTGCATTGACATCCGCCCCTTTTTCCAGTAACAAGCGGACAACATCCAGGTTCCCGTGAATTGATGCAGCCTGCAGCGCGTTGCCAAATCTACCGCATTGTGCATCGACATTTGCACCATTCTGGAGTAGGAGTCGTACTGTGTCCATGCGGCTGTACCAGCATGCAGCCTGCAGTGCACTTCCATATTCTCCGCCTTTCGCATTGACATCTGCCCCTTTTCCCAGTAGCATGTGGACAACATCTGGGTTCCCATAAAGCGACGCAGCCTGCAATGCATTGCCATATTGACCGCCTTGGGCATTGACATTTGCACCGTTCTGAAGTAGGAGTTGTGCCACATCTGCGTTGCCTTGCCTGCATGCAGCTTGCAGTGCAGTTGCATATTTTCCACCTTCTGCATTGACATCTGCCCCCTTTTCCAGTAACAAGTGGACAACATCCGGGTTCCCGTCAATCGATGCGGCCTGCAACGCGGTGCCGAATTCACCGCCTAGTGCATTGACATTTGCGCCGTTCTTAAGTAGGAGTTGCACCACATCTGTGTGGCCTTGATGGCATGCAGCCTGCAGCGCACTTCCATAGTATCCATCTTCCGCATTGACATCCGCCCCGTTTTCCAGCAACAAGCAGACAACGTCCAGGTTTCCGTCAACCGACGCGGCCTGCAACGCGTTGCCGAATTGTCCGCCTTGTGCATTGACATTCACACCTTTCTCCAGAAGGTAACGTGCTCCCTCAATGTATCCCTCTTTGCAACACAATTGAAGGGGTGATTGCATGGGGATATTGGTTGCTTTGTCTGGATCGATGTTATTCAAAGCAATGTACTGCTTGCTCCCGTCATCCAGAAGATGCATGGCCTTGGGAAGCAGTGCCGTCCGGTCCGCGGAACGCAAAAGATGATGACACCAATACTCGGCCGCATAAGACGCCAACGGATAGTTCGGGCGAGTTTCTTTGTTGAGAGGATGCTCGGTAAAGTGGAAAAAATAGAAGATGCAACTGCGGGCAATGAAAGTATGCGAGGGGCCCGAGCGGAGGTCGTAACCGAATTTATCGGTGAAGTGGCTGGACACAAAATAATCCTGGACTGATGCATGGGACAGTTCCAGACCCCCCCAGTACGAAACTATGGCTAAGCCTTCAAACCACTCATGGATTACATCGAGATGATCTCCGCGTATACTTGGGACATATGTGTAATGGTCCTGTTCTGAAAAGTCAAATGTAACAGCATCGGCGAGCTGTGTGAGATCGACGTCTTCGGCAGAGAATATGATCCATCGAAGTATCCCTGTAACATAGACAAGGTCTTCCCGGCGAATTCGGTCCAAGAAACGGTCATAGACTCCGAATAGGTCATTTGGGAGATTCTGAAGTGTCCGTCCCAGTTCATCCTGACGTTTACAGCGCGAAAGTTCAACAAGGAGACAGGCCGCTAGGCGAAACCTGGACATACAATCAAGAACTGCGCTCCCCTTTGATAAGATCAAGTAACTTACATTCCACTACTTTTCGTGACAATTTGATCCACGATTTCGCTTGCACGAGAGGCCCAGATTTTGAGCTTGTGATTTCCAAGTAGTTCAGCAGTAATAAAGAGTTCGATATCGTCCTGAGTAACATCCGACCCGAGGAAAATAGGTGGGATGGCTGTGAATTTCTCTGTGAAGATGGTTCGAGGTTGACTGGTGATGAGGAGGTGTAAGGGGGTGTGTGTCCACTGGAGCAACATTGTAATAAGGTCCGTGAGTTGCCCATATTCCAAATCATGACACTCATCGAGTGCATCGAAAATAATATAGGTACGCTCGAGCTCTTGGAGCAACTCTTCGAGGATTTGGCAAAGACCTTCAAAGCTTGGCAATGTCTGTCCCTTTGACAAGTCGTAATGCCTATCAAGAGCTCTGTATGGAAATGGAGTCTGGGCAGAAAGCTGGAGGACGATGCGCCTGAGTGCCGTTTCAACCATCTGACCCTCTTTTGTCTTGAAGTCAAAGTAGAAAAATGCGACTGCTGCAGATTTCCCAAAGTCTTTGAATAATTGTTGGTCATTGATGAGTTTGGCGATAACGGTAGAACTATTTTCAGTATTAAACAACGTCAGGGAGAAAAGATAATCAAGAATTTTACCTGAGAACACTCTTCCCAGCCCCAGCTGTTTTCATTGTCAGAATTGAGAACAGTAACAGGAACATTACTCACAGGGCCCTTGAATCCACAGTGATCCGGGATTATCCTGCCATTCAATAAACTTGCCATCCAGGAACCAGTGCCCAGTGCCTTCTTTCCGCAATTTCTGAGTGTCGTGCTGTTTATGACCCATGTCGGGCGGCGAACGCAGCCACCTTTCGAGCTTTCCCTCCACACTATATTCCAGTCAGCGATGCTTCGGGAAAGAGGAGACAAGAACTGACGCAATATCATGTACCTTATCCAGTGTCTCCTTAATTGTGCTTTGCTGTATCGAAAGATCAACTAGACGGTTGGTCTAAGTAGAGAGTCATTAGCATGAATGATGATCTATTCTCTTGCATACCCTGAACCGGGCTCCGAATGAATCAAGGCCTTGTTGAAGGTTGCTGAATTTGCTTCCAAGCTGGGTGCGTGCTAGACCGCGATGAAGGTGTCCTATCCCTTCGTAGGCGACAACGAATTCGGAAGCTTCCCCAAGGAGCCTAACCATCGAATCAGACCCGCCCGCAAAAATGGAAGGCAAGACAAACCTGGTATACGTTTCCACATCCGTTCTGAGACGTCCAATAAGGTCAATGTGATTTGTCGCCTCCATCCGCAAGATGGTAGCACAAAGATCCTGCGTTATAGCAGTAATTTGGGCCAGGAGAGCATCCCGCTTGTCATTCGTAGCCTTTACTTCCTGGATATACATTTATCATCAGTATCAGTCCAAAAGCTAGATTGTCATTCCAACGTACCTTGTATGTCTTCACGATTTGGGAAAGGAATCCAGCAGCCGGAGCGATGAACGGGACCGTTTTGACAAACCCTGCAAGCTTTTCGGCCATATCGAGCGCAAGGGCGATGTTATCGATCACGCAGTCCTGGGACTTTGTGGACTTGGCGGCAGCGCCGGCGGCAGGGAAATCGCCCGACGCAGGAACCACGACGATCGATGGAACGGATGGTCTGTCGCCCGCTGGAGGATTAGTAAGAGATACAGACGATGCGGCCTCCGTCGAGATGGTGAGAGTATCGGCCGGGATAGATGCCTGAGAAACCTGATTGAGAGTAGGCTCCGGCGTAGACGGCACATTGGCAGGAGACGATGGCCGTGAGTGGACTTTCGCTGCAAGTTTTCTGAAGCCACGGCGGATAGACATGGTCGAGGTAAGACAAGGAAGCGACGCCTGGGATCCACGTGTAGTATGTTACCAAAGGGAGTGCTGCGGGCCAAGTGCGGGCTATTTATACATAGATAGACAGGAGGTAGGCAGCTGTCGATGAATACCACACGCTCGTGAGAAGGTACTAGCCTGAGACTAGACATATCAGAAGGATGAATCGCAACGGCAAGCAACTCGGCGGACGCCAACGTTGATGCATACTCTCGCAACTCCAGCCATACGGCACCATGTGCACACGCACCGCGTTGCTTTCCCATTCTGAATCAAAGTGCACATGCAATCGGCAATTGAACATTAAACTGTAATGAACTCTTCTCAAAAGGGTGGGCATACCTTCTATCTTTCTTGATTTCCTTCAGCGGACTTTTTCCACTGGGCTTGCAGTAAATTTGGACGTCCCATCAAGTTTCTACCACCCAAAATTGGATGTCCACCAAGTTTTGACCGATCAATGCGCCTGCACCCTTTTCTCTTTTAAAGTTTGCCGCACATCTTCAATGCTCCGCCACTCTCGGTCGCCCACAAATGGGATGCATCATTCTTTGTCTGAAGTTTGGGCCTCATTTTAAGACAGGCGCTCGGGTTCCCTATTGCTGACGGCGGCGGCGGAGAAGATGTAGGAGCAGGAGCCAAATAAGGAGGGGGGAAAGAAGTATCAGCTGCGCGGGTTCGTCAGCTCAACGAGGGAATGGGACGGGAAGACGGCTGTACCTTATTTCTCCTGCGATAATGAACGGAAAATTGGAAATAGGACAGCCATAGTGGCCCAGTAGTTCTATATACAATATTCTTCCACGACACCAGCCTACCTCGGAAACCAAACTAATTTTCTGCTGCTTCACAGTCCCCTATCTGAGACGCGACGCGCGCCGTCACGACCCGTCTCGTTCACATCAGTCACGGACACGTGCCGTTACGGTCTCAAGCCATCCCGCCATCCGGTCAAAGTCCTCCCCTGGCTCGTACTCCAATGTCACGCAAAACAATGTCATGCAAAACTTTCTCCTTGTCCCCAGCTTTTCTGCTATCCAGTGCGGACACACTGTCACAGACCCCGCTCCCAGCCACCGACAACTTGATGAAACGTCTTGACTCTCGAGCTCAACCGGCGACCTACAATCGGCGCGGCCAAACAGCGTAACTAAGTTCACTCCCGGATCCCCGGCCCTCGCTGACGCTAACGCCGACGCGGGAGCGCGCCCGCGCCCCTCGCGCGACGCAGTGCGGCACCACACGGGCAGTCACCGCTCGGCGTCGACCTGGCGGGGCAGGCGCAGTCCCGAACGGCGGGTGCGGATACGTGTGCGGGGTGCGTGTGGAGAAAAAAGAGGCAGAGGGGAAGACGTGATGGGCGAGCTAGGGGTGCGATGGAGAAGAGAAGGTCGGTCTGCGCCTTTCTCTACCTACTTTCACATTTCCCTACGTACTGGTTCCCGTCTCTTCTCTACCCTCGGCCCCCTCCGCGTCCCCGTTCCTGTCTCTGTCGTCCTTCCCTCACCGTACCGCCTCATCTAACCCCGGGCCATTCGCACTCCTCCCATCCCCACTCCCACTCGCGACGATTTCTCTCTCCCTTCTCCCTTCCTTGTCTCTCGCTCCCCTCCTCTCGTTGCTTCACGATACTCCTTCCCTGCTTCCTCTCCGATACGTTCGCCCTCCTCCTCTCGCCTCCTTCATTCCCCGCCCTTCTTCGCGTTTCCCACCTCATCCCCGCATCTGAGTCCCGCTTCATTCTCGTAGTCTTCTATCCTTCCGTCATTCTCCCTCCCCTCTCCGCGCCGTATTTGCTTGTCGTTTTGTCATGGATAGTGCGACGAACAACGCCACCACGATCAAAGTTATTTCAACGCAATTTGAATGGATTCCCGCATTCGTTGCATTCCCGACACCGCGCATCTTGCGGTAACCAGGGTCAGTTTATCCCCAGCTTCAGTAAATCCATCCTAATAATTAGAGGTAGCAATCGGCGTCACCACCGAGGCTGACCGCAGGTCGTTCAGGCGGTCCTTATCACGAGACTGTTGCAGTTCCTCTCCCGAGAACCTGACATCGGAAGCGGACGATGCTGAAGTCCGTGCAGAAGGTCTGCGCCTGTGAATCCGTTTTTTTTCAACTTCCATTCTAAGCACACACACACACGGCTTCGGAGCATCATACGGTTATCCGGCGAACAGGGATGGATGCGGGAGGTCAAGCTTCAAGATCTCACTCGAGTTCGTGGACAACTTGAGAGCCCGGGCAGGTCGCCCTTATGCTTATCCCCGATGTCAAGACTTGATGGTCGTCGACGCCAAATGCTAAGTGAGCCTAAATATTACAGCATCCCATGGGTTGGACTGACGACGCAACCACAGGGCGGGCGATCGATTACCGCGACAATTTCGTGGCAAAAAATCTGCGATCTATGCCTTCTCGAGCTCTCCGGTGCCGCCTGGGATGTCATAATCATGGCCACCAGTTGGTTCAAGTCTCTTCGAACGGCGACCGCCATCAAGAAGCCGATGCTTTAGCTCACCACCGTTTTCCGCGGTCTCCAGGACGATTTGCGGAACACAAGCAAGGGTCTCCCCGTTGGAGCTCCTTATGTTTTGTGTAATGGGCTGATCGAGGCCCATTGCAAACTACCTGACTACTAATTATTATAATTTTTATCATTCGCCGTTCTACACATGGGTTGCCCCAATTCCTTTGTCCTGGTTTCATGCTAGTCCTCGAACTGCGGATGACCTTCGTGCCGGCTTCGAGAGTGACGACTCGCCAACCACCAAGGACCCGCTGGAGTATCGCATGCATGACGCTTACAAAACTCCCTCAGCTCCCGCAGACTTCTTTGTTGAAGCAGAATTGTAGGATCCCCTCAGTGCGCGATATCGTGTCAAGGATAGGGCCGTAATCGGTGAACTCCAACGATGCTTCAAGCTTCCCCGCGTTTGTGATCCTATCGAGTTGGTGTTCCGGGCGTCGTGCCCAGTTTTTAATTATATCATTTTCTGCATCGCACGGGATATTCCAATTTTCCTGGTGAGTTGCTATTTTGTTTTCGCATTTACTCTGTTCAATGTGTTAATAACGACTTCCTCAGGGGCTACAGTTGCCGTTGAATGCGGTGGCCGTGAAACCATGTTTCTCTGCCGCGCTAGTGTACATAAAACCAGAGACCGTCCGGACTTTGATGATCATGAAGCGACTCGCGCGCACGGCCATCCAGGAAATGTTTTCGCTATGTAATCAAACTACTGGTATTTTTTCCCCCTTCCATCTGCCGTACACTGCTGTTTTCAAGCCGTACCGTACCGGCAGCCATTTGGATTTTAATTTTACGGGACGGGCTCAGCTCTAATTACCCGTATACGGTAGCTCAGACTCTCATAAACACTTCTCCGAACTCCCCTCAGTTGTGGTGCGTGGTTAGTGCCGCTCAAGCACGGTGGCGGCTGAAGAAGTTCTGAGCTTACCTCGGATCAGGCTTGGCCGTACTCAGGAGACAGGCAAGACCATTTTTGTGTCTCATTCACAAATAGTGTTGTCCCGAGCTCCGATTTTATTCCAGCCTCTCTGAGTAATGATTACTCAAATCATCAGTTCAAATTATACTTTTCAGGGAACCAGATAGATGAAGTTCCTGCGCACCCATACCTGACTGGCTTCTAATACGTACTCTTTTCCTTTTTCTTGGTTGAGGTGGTATGGAAGATTCGTCTTTTGATGAAGTTCCAAATCCGGAAATACCAGTTCAAAAAGGAGTTCAGAAGATTGAATGTGTCCCCGAGGCCATTGTATATGTCTATTGAATCCAAGAGCTTGAAAAACTGATTGAAAGACTCGTATATATTGAGAGGAAAAATCAACCAAGCCCGACCCGACCCAGCCCCAAGCCCCAAGGTATGATCGGGCCTGAGATTTTTTCGCCCAATGAATGTTGGGGAACGGAGTGAACGAACCGACGGCCAATGCAGCGCGGCTGTCTGAAAACGAGGCCCAAAAATTTAAATACAGGATACGTTCCATGTTTTTGGGCAATTGGGTGGCGGAAAAAGATGAGTTGGACGGACTTCGAAAGAGAAAAAAAAATCGGTTAGTTACAGTGGGACCGGAATTCGCCAGGAGGATTCCGAGTCCGACTCGGAGTCGTCAATTGGTGAATTCCTCCGAGCCGACCACTCTCTCACCGCGGTATTGCACCACAAACTTTCGTGGCAGTCTGATGCACGGTTCGGTTTCATTCTGGTCGTCCATACGCGCGATACGTACATGTACAGTCCAAATACAGTCCCTTTTGGAGCCTTTTGATTGTCGCTGCCAGGACACTCGTAGACGCTTCAATTTTTCACAGCTTGCCTCGGTAGCATGCACAATTGTCTCGCAATCCGAAATGCACGGCTCTCTATCCTCTGACCTTTTACATACAAAGTCTTCAAATCACATTTTCGGTACAGTACGAGTCATGTAAGTTCTTTTCGGTGTATTTTGAGGCAGGGCACGTCCGGTGCCGGGTATAGTGCCGCGCTTTGTCGAGATTTTAAATATGTTATACCTCTTACTATTATCTACTCCTCCTTGGTCTCAACTCGATGAAATATCTTCCTACCTTATTTCGCGATAATACTTGAATGGAAATATATCGCCGCCACGACTCAGCAGCTATTGTGGCCCAATAATTCTATATATAATTCCCTTCCGCGACAACTGCCAACCTTGGGATCAAAACTCGTTTTTATCAATCCCGCAATGCCAATATTCCGCGCGTCGCGACGCGCCTCGCTCACATCAGTCACGGACACGTGCCGTTACGGAGACCCTTCTCGCTTCTACAGCCATCCCGCCAACCTGGTTCTCAAGTCCTGCCCCCGCTTCGAACTTCAAGGTCATGCAAAACCTTTACCAAGTACCCCGCTGTGCCGCTATCTGGCCTGGACAGACCCAGCTCCCAGCCATGGCCTCGACTCTTGGCTCTCGAGCTCACTTGACGACGTAATGAATGTATGTACCACGTCTCACCTCTCGAGCTCGACCGGCGGTGCACAATCGGCGCAGCCAACGAATGTTTGGCTCAGTACGACACACATCAAGTCCCCTCCCCGGCCCTCGCCGACACACCACGCGCGCACGGACGACATCGATCTCACGGCGCAGGCGAAGTAGTCTCTCTTGACAGTCTCCCTCGCTCGTTCCTCGTTCTAGGCGAAGTACGAAACGGAAAGTGCGGCGGGTGAAGGGAGAGGCTCCCTCTCCGCCGTATACGCCGCAGTCCTCCGACGGTCCGTCAACGCGTTACACGCACTGGCTCGGCTTGGCTCCCTCCGGCGCGCGGTCTTGGCCTCGGGCGCGCCGTTCCCGCACCGGCCCACCCGTGGCCGCACTCCTAACACACATCCCCTTCCTCCTTCCTCCCCAAGGCGCTCCGTGTCCGCGTCTCGCGCGCCGCGTCGATGATGGAGTACATAACCGCCGGCCGTTCCGCGCGTCGGCGTCGATCACCCCCGCGTCTTCCTTCGCCTCCCCCTTCAACATCTCCTTCGCGCACCATGATGCTCTCGCCGATGTCCGAGTCCCCGAGCCTGAAGTCTAAGGTGTGGGGGGTCGTAGGTGCAAAGCGGCGCCAGGACCGGAGGTGTGCAAGGCGGAGCGGAAGCGCAGGGGCCGAGCAGGGTGGCCCGGGTTCTGACTCGGAGGCGACACAGAAATCTGAATCGTACTTATTTTCCCTCCTTTTTCTCTCTCCCTTTCTACTTCTTTCTTCCGAAATCCGAAATGCAGATCGGCCTCGTGGATCTGCAGATGGGGATGACTCTGCTCGCACGTCGTAGGCGACGATGTTCTAAGGCAAGGTTGGATGCTTTTGCAGGTACGCGTCCATTCCGGCTCTTCGTCGTTCCTTACTCCGCCGACTTGAGCTGATTCTGGTGATGCAGATGTGGATATTTACTGCTTGGCGAGGGCCCCGCAGCTCAACATGGCGGTCCTTACGGCGAAGACGCTGCCCGTATCGGTGCTTGTCGGTGCGTGCATTTTCGATAGAGCTAGATTCGTGTTGTGGCCACCTCTAATCTAAATGATCCGTCCTTAACTTCTGACAGTCTTCGTTCGAAACAATTCTGGCTAATGGCTCCTCCACTGTCCTTTGGCGCCCGCATTCATCCTCCTCGTCGCTCATTGGCGAGGCTATATTCTTGCTGCCCCTTTTATATACGACATCAACCGCGAAGCAAGGCCGACGTTTGTGCGTAGTGAAAATTTCCTCCATACTGAAGGTCTTTCCAGTCTCAGTCTCTTCCCTCCAATGCAAACCCATTTATGACATCCGCCTCTCCATTCATTCCCTAGGGAGTCCACCATCTACGGCGGCTGAATAAGGCGTGTCTTTCCATCTGTAAATACCTCCGCCGATACCCCTCATTTTGGTGTCGAATTAGACTTTCATTCACCCTTCATCCATGCCCCCAGCACTGACGTCTTAATAGGTCTGGTGTTCTGCAAGTTAGTGTTTTTCCTGAAATCCCTCATCGTCGCTGCTAACTTCTTCCGAGCACCCTTGCTTCGATGTCTCCGCAATGCAAGACGTGGTGGATCAGCAGAAGGCGTGTTTGGTAGCGTTTTTTTTTTCCTTCCAGACTTTCTTTGAACTGCTTTGTCAGAAATACCTTTTAGATTTTGACATTGCTGTCATTGGGGAAATAGGCAAGTCGATTCATTGACAACTTTAAACGACTAATGCCAGGTTATCTGGTACACGGACCCACGGTGCTGCTTTTAATGTCTTCAACCTGCAATATGGCATGGCATGGGTTCTCCCGACATAGTGCGCCCACTAATTGTGTCGCGTTGATGATGATGCCCGAATCCATTGCGGCATCTCAGTTCTGGAAGATACTTACCGCAGCTCGGTGAGCGTGGTTTGTACATGCAATAGCTCGCTGACTTGACTTTTTGCCGAAAATGTCACTCTCACTTTTACCCTCAGATACATTCGACGTACATACACCAATGAGCGCTTGTTCTTAGACTTCTGGATAAATCTTACATGCTGACCTCTTTTGGCCCTCTGGTCGAAATCGTTCCAAGTTGTGCGAGACCGGATGCTAATGAAGTCCAGTAGCGCTGCCGTATGTATAGCAGGGACGAGTATATCCAATTGGACATCAACTGAACTGGACAACCCCTAGAAGCCCTGCAAATTAGTACCCTATGCAGTGGAAAGCACTGGATATTGTTGCGAAAATGAGCACGAGTACTGTGCATGGAGGCACCAATATATGGCGCGAGGCAATGATTTGAGGTGCTTCAGGTGCTAATTGTCGGGGTGGGCTGAGTACTAATATATAGTGCATCCACTATCCTCAGGGGGGAACCGGTCACATGGCCACCTCTAACACCCGCGTGTGAACGACATGCGCAGACCCTAAGTAACCACGGTGCAAACCCAGTCATATTTCGAGACAACAGACTACAATTCCAGTATTCACGTATATTGCTTGCGAATCCGGGGAACCCTCAGTCAATCGAAGCTCACGAACCAGAATTGCTGACGAGTATCATTGGTGGCATTCAGCTCTTCCAAGGTGATCTGTTGCCTTCGTTAATTTTTCAAAACACGTGTCCATTCAGACACCCACTGGTGAGTCGGGAAGCACACTGTTGGGGCTGTGATCCCAGGCGGTAAGCGCTGCACCGGAGGATTCCTCGATGATGCTGAAAATATAGATTGATATCTGTCGTGCGAGAGATTAACAAATGCAGGCATACAGCCAGGGTCCAGTGGGCTGCAAGGGGTTGACCAGCGAGACGTTCCACGAAGTGGTTGCAGTGGAGCGTGTGGTGGCCTGCGAACGGAGCGCAATGGCGGACCCGGCGCCTGGATAAGTCAGGAAGGTGTTGCAGTTGCTAACAATCTGCCAGCTGAGCGGACCCCCGGTCAACGTCCACTACAGTCAATGTTTTCTCAATGACCTTCACAGTGTTGTCCCCGGTCGCGACACGTACCGCCTGGTTACCGAGGCCTGCGAAGGCCTGGAAGCTCTGAACGGGTGTGAAATCGGCGCATCCTCCGCTGGTCAGATCGAAGCCATTCTGCTGGGTGAAGTCCAGAATCCTGAGGACGGTCCCGGCGGTGGCGGCGGCGGCGAAGTTCGAGATAAGTTGCATTTTGGGTTTGATTTGCCTGCTCGAGAGATGGAGAACGATGCTTGGCCGATTCCGAGTCAAGTCCCTCTTGGTTTTATACCATTCCTGGCCCCGAAGCGGAAGGAAGATATGTCAAGACAGGGGCCATGGAAGTACACTCCAAAAATGTTTCGTGAGTTGCTCGGGGCCGCAGGGCGGGGTAGTGCTAGATTAATGTCATAAAGTCTAGAAGACCGGCTGGCGAAAGATGGTGTGATATGTCTGCATACGGAGATTCAACCATTGTGTTATCTCGTGGCACTACCGGGAAATAATTGAAACAGGTGCGACAAGGTTCGGAAAGACGCTTGAAGGCACTTGTTCGACTCAGGGATGTCTGCGCCTCTGTGAGCAACTCTGCGCTTTTCGCCCTGAAGAATCTCGCTCGCTCAACTCTGAGAGCCCGAGAGTCAACTAGATTGGGTAATCAATTGGACTCTCTCCCATGTCTACCTTCCCTTAGAGGGGTGTGTCATTGACCGTGTTGCCCGCGGGGTATCATCGTCCTTTTCCTTTCCTCTCCAGTGACGTGGGAACAATCAAACGCGGAGTAGAAGCGTACCAGCCGGCGGCTCGCGAGAGCATTAAAAAATATTCCAGCTGTCGTTTCTCATCGGAACGTCCTGAACTTCTTACCATTCCGGGGCAGTGAAGACCGTCTGTTTTCCAGGGCACCACCCAGTCAATTGAACCCGGGGCAAGGAAACAAGAAGTCCCGGTCCTATACATTTTGAAGTCCTGGTCCGATGTTCGCGGTTCCCCTGTTTCCTCAAGGAAATATGTTCCTCTAGAGCAAACATTGGATGACTTCCCGCCCGGAAAATTGGATCTGTAAGATTATTTTTTATATTGCCGACGCACCGTCAGTTTCCGTGCCTATCGGCATCATGTCGGCCGTTTGGGAGGTCGCGCATTCAGGGATTTTCATAGGCAAGGCCTAAAATTTCATCGATCAGGAACACACTGATGACCCTCTGCAGATATACGGCAACTATAATACTTGTTTGTGGAGGAATCACAGACGACATGGATACTCGTACATTGATCTCATCACTTCAAGTAAGCTTATGGAAAATTCGGCGGGAATATATTTTCACCATTGTTATTTATTATTGATTGGAGCCTTTGAGAGTACCATACGTGCGGAGCTCAGATTGGTTCAGCCCCTGCATTATATATATAGTACGTCCAGCATATGATCAGTATCCGACTTCTCAATATTCGACTCGAAATGATTAGCAGGACGAGCCGACTCAACCCACAGTTGGAACCTCTTGGGCGATCAATTTGATCAAAATGCGATTAAGGATTCGTTTTCTTTTGAGTTCATACGGCCCTGTGAGTCTAGAGGCATCCTGGTATGAGCAGACTGCCAGACATATGTTCTATCCTGCTCATAATCTTTTTCAATTGAATTCAGGGACAAATGAAAATTGTAGACATCGCAGGAGAAGCGACCAATGTATGAATCCCCAGGTGCAGGCACATCATATGATCTGTCGCCCGAGAACCAACACAATGGTTGAATCTCCATATGCAGACATATCACACCATCTTTCGCCAGCCGGTCTTCTAGACTTTATGACATTAATCTAGTACTACCCCGCCCTGCGGCCCCGAGCAACTCACGCCGCGAATCATTTTTGGAGTGTACTTCCATGGCCCCTGTCTTGACATATCCTCCTTCCGCTTCGGGGCCAGGAATAGTATAAAACCAAGAGGGACTTGACTCGGAATCGGCCGAGCATCATTCTCCATCGCAAATCAAACCCAAAATGCAACTTATCTCAAACTTCGCCGCCGCCGCCGCCGCCGGTACCGTCCTCAGGATCCTGGACTTCACTCAGCAGAATGGCTTCGATCTGACCAGCGGAGGATGCGCCGATTTCACTCCCGTTCAGAGCTTCCAGGCCTTCGCAGGCCTCGGTAACCAGGCGGTACGTGTCGCGCCCGGGGACAATACTGTGAAGGTCATTGAGAAAACATTGATTGTAGTGGACGTTGACCGGGGGTCCGCTCAGCTGGCAGATTGTTAGCAACTGCAACACCTTCCTGACTTATCCAGGCGCCGGGTCCGCCATTGCGCTCCGTTCGCAGGCCACAACACGCTCCACTGCAACCACTTCGTGGAACGTCTCGCTGGTCAACCCCTTGCAGCCCACTGGACCCTGGCTGTACGCCTGCATTTATTAATCTCTCGCACGACAGATATTAATCTATATTTTCAGCATCATCGAGGAATCCTCCGGTGCAGCCCTTACCGCCTGGGATCACAGCCCCAACAGTGTGCTTCCCGACTCACCAGTGGGTGTCTGAATGGACACGTGTTTTGAAAAATTAACGAAGGCAACAGATCACCTTGGAAGAGCTGAATGCCACCAATGACACTCGTCAGCAATTCTGGTTCGTGAGCTTCGATTGACCGAGGGTTCCCCGGATTCGCAAGCAATATACGTGAATACTGGAATTGTAGTCTGTTGTCTCGAAATATGACTGGGTGTGTATGCCGTGCTTAGGTCGTTTACACGGGTGTCTGAGAGGTAAATGAGTGACCGCTTCCCCACTGCGGATCGCGGATGCACTAATTAGTACTGAGCCACCGCTGAATTCAATATCTGAGCGCGTCGATGAAGACCGCCAAAGGTGAATGTTTTATGTAGATAGCCTTCGAGACTTGAAGTAGGGAAGGTACGGGAGGGGAAAGCGATCGCAAGAGACTTGATACAGCGAGACACGTCAATTGAGGCGCAGCTCGGGCCCAAACTAAGAAGAATTGGGTCTCCACCGGGTTATGACGTTCCGCGACGCAGAGAGATCCGTATCAGTAGGAAGAGATCAGACAGATGGAAGATGGGGGGCTCTCGTCCCGATAGGCCGGCAGTGCTCGCTGCAAGGGTCCGATGCTATGCAGAGTATACTGGGATTCGAATTCGCGGGAAAGAGTCACTATCTCGTGGGTACGATGGACAACCAGTGGCATGCGAGTGGGGAAACCAGAATTTTGAAGCGACTAATGAGTTTCGAGTATCAGAGGCGTTTAGTTGGGAAGCACGGAGGGTTGGAAGTTCACGGGGCGGCCTGTCACTGGATGAGGTCGAGGTTTCAGTCGAGCGCCGAGCGCAGAATATGTATCTTTAGGATACTTGAGGCACGGCGCACCCAGAGCCTATAGTGATAGAATGCCACGCGGCCAATTCGAAGTGAATACATAGAAGGAAGCACGTGTGGTGCATTTTCTCGCGTATCTTGTGAGGCTCGACAAGGCGTAAATGCACTCGGAGTTCGTGGGTCGTGCGTGATAACCAATGTTGGGAACCAGATACCTGCGGAGTGAAGGAAAAAGAAGGAAAAGAAGCAGAGTAAAATTGAATCATTCGATTTGACGCACAGGGCGGGAGAGCTTGGATGTTGCGTGGCAGTAGGGAAACATGAATGGCTCGACCGGGATGTAATATGGATTGGAATCGGTCTCGAGAGAGTGGGAGGTAAAACAAACGACATAGAAAGTGTGGTAAGCGGCGAACAGCACGCGGATGCACAGCACTGGATGACAGGGATACGGGCCGGGGTGAAGGGGTTGAGATACAGAAGAGTGGGTAGAATTTACAGGATGGTGTCTTTGCAACTGTCTCTTCGGACCTGGGAAAGAGCGGGTGGAGTAGTAACTGGATTGAAGGGATGGGAGAACGAGACCTCTATAGAGGCGTAGTCTAGTCTGGAAGTAGAAGTTGCGATCTGCGCGAATGGTTTGAGGAGAGATGGGAAAATAGTATTGTATCCAAGGGACAGGATGGTTGTAAATTGGGGTGGAAGGTATTCGGACTGGGATCCACATCCGTGAGCGAGATCGGAAGCCCTCAATGAGTATCAGAGGTCGATAGCGAGATCAATGAGGGGAGGAATGGAGCGAGAGCGCGAGGCAGAGAGGAAGCAGCGAGTCCTCAGGCAAGAGCCAAGAACTGAAGAAGCAGAGGAGTCCCTATGAAGGGATCGAGAAACGAGAGGGGATTGCCGCGCGTAAGGAGAAGAAGTATGAGAAGAAGCCTCGGGAAGGGGCGCGTGGCTGTGCGTTCCGATCAGATAGATGACGTACTCATTCTCACGAACTCACATCTCGTTTCTTGCTCGTTCCTCCAAGCTCAATTTCCCCTCCATTACTTCGAGTCCCTTCTGCTCGCGGGTGCGGCACTATATCTTCTCACTTTCGTCTCTCCCTCACTTCTCCTCCCTCCCTCGCGTCCTTGGCCTCCTAACCCTGCCCCCATGCACACCCCAACTCCCATCCATCCATCCAGTAATCTACTCATTCATTTCCCCCTCCATTACTTTGAGTCCCTTCCACAAATTTGTACTCCTCCTCTCCTCTCCCCTCCTCCGCCTCCCCGCCCTCGTCTTCTCCGCGCTGATTCTTCCTCCACCCTAGCGCTCCGCGATGAAACCTGGCAGAATGCCACGGTGCGGGGATCGGCGTAGCGCAGCACGAGAGGCAGCGGTGCCGGACGCCGCGCTGACGTACCTCCCCTCCCTCGTCAAGGCGCTCTCGCGCCCGATGATGCAGTAACCGCTTTGTCAGCGCGTCGATCACCGTCCCTTTGGGGTCTTCCCCCCCTCCATCCGCATCCGCCCCCACCCCCGCAGCAAACGGATCCCCACGATCCGCCCTCCGCACGCCGAGTGCTCTCGGCCCGCCCTGCCTGCGGGTGCGTGAGCCGCCCCGCCCCCGCGCCCCGCGGAATCACGCACCCCCTCCGTCCATGCAACAACGCGCACTCCCTCCCTCGCTTGCCTCCGACATCGCGGGGCTCGCCTCCCTCGGTCTCGGGGGTGGCGACACGCGGGCTGCAGATATCAAAACTGCACTCTGCACTCCGCACTCCCGGGCCCATCGACGAGTTGCATTCCACGCCGGGGCGACGCGACGCTGATGGCGAGCAACGTGGGCGGGGTTTGTGATGCTCCACAGGAACATGGTGACGTTGGGACTGTGCTTGAGACGAGGTCGGCGTTTCAGACTCGGAGACCAGAAGAAGGTACGGAATATACGCGAAATGTGGGGTGAATCTAGACACCGAAGAGTGAGCATCAAGATATGTGCTGTTTTGTTGTCCCCGGCTGCATAAGATTCCAGCACTCGGATGAAGCAAGCTATGTAGAGTCTAGGAAAATGCACACAAAAAAACTCGGCGCAACTTGCAAGGTGACTCGGATGGTCTTAGCTCGAATTTTATTTCCACGGCACTCCAGAGAGAGATATGCGAGATTCAAGGTTAAAAACGGCTACAGTGCCACTGACAACGATAGGACGACGAGGAGAGCCGAGTGCGGAGCAAAGCCAAACGGATTTTTGAACATGACGTGGTACTACTATTAAGCTCCGAATCAAACACGGACACTATGTACCGTGAAGCCGAGGGGTTAAAAATTATTTTCGATATGGAACTAGACGGTGTTCGTGCTGTCTGACACCTTTATTTCAACGCCGTGCACTGGGCATCGAGTGTAATATGATTCTCAGATTCGGCTTGCTAATAGAGCGTCTCAACGGCATCTCTGGCTTAAACACTTACATGCGCCAAAATCCTCTCACAGTATCCGGCACCCGGATGGCGGTTGAAGAAATTCTGAGCTCACCTTGGATCTGGCTTAGCTTGAGCATGACCTTACTCAGTAAACTGGCAAGACCATTTTTTATACCTCATTCAAAAATTCAAAGCAAGACAAGAAAGATACAATACCACTGCCGATTGACAAATTTTTGGGAAAGAGTGGCGAATCGGACACAAAATCTTTTTTTTTTACGTAAAAGAAATTAGATAGAGCGAGAGCTAAGCACAGATAGAAATGGAAGGTTTCCGGTATATTACGCGATGGTTAGACAGATAAAAGATGGGAGCATAGACACTGTTCAGTCCGTACATACATACATACATGTATTTCGAAGATGAAGTGACCAGGAGGGACGGGCGTAGGATCATGCCGCTGGGGAAATATTAAACATGGTGGAACCTTGGTCAGAATCCATAATTTGTCGGTTACAAGTGCAACTCAGATTCCGAGTCAGATTCCGACTCGTCAGATTCCGAGACTTCAGAAGCACCGCTTGCACGGAGAATGTCCGCAATTTCTGGATGACCCCATGCGAGCGCTGCCTTTAGGGCACTTCCATATTCTCCGCCTTTCGCATCGACATCTGCCCCTTTTTCCAGTAACAAGTGGACAACATCCGGGTTCCCGCCAGCCGACGCAGCCTGCAGCACATTGCCAAAGTGCCCGCCTTGTGCATTGACATTTGCACCATTCTGGAGTAGGAGTCGTACTGTGTCCATGCGGTCGTACCAGCATGCAGCCTGCAGTGCACTTCCACATTTTCCGCCTTTCGCGTTGACATCTGCCCCTTTTTCCAGTAACAAGCGGACAACATCCAGGTTCCCGCGAAATGACGCAGCTTGCAACGTGTTGCCGAATTCGCCGCCTTGTGCATCGACATTTGCACTGTTCTGAAGTAGGAGTTGTGCCACATCTGCATGGCCTCCATAGCATGCAGCCTGCAGTGCATTTCCATAGTTTCCGCCTTCCGCATTGACATCCGCCCCCTTTTCCAGCAACAAGCGGACAACCTCCGGGTTCCCGGCAACCGATGCAGCCTGCAACGCATTGCCGTATTCACCAGATTGTGCATTGACATTTGCGCCGTTCTTGAGCAGGAGTTGGGCCACATCTGTGTTGTCTCGATAGCATGCAGCCTGCAATGCACTTCCGAATTGTCCGCCTTCCGCATTGACATCCGCGCCTTTCTCGAGGAGGAAACGTACTCCCTCAATGTAACCCTCCTCGGAACACAAAAGGAGGGGTGATCGCATGAGATGCCACCTCGGATGGTACCCACGCTGACGCCATTCCAAAGCAATATACTGCTCACTTCCGTCATCCAAAAGATGCATGGCCTCAGGAAGCAATGCTGTCTGGTCGGCGGAACGCAAAAGATGGTGACACCAAAATTTGGCCGCATAAGATGCCAATGGATAGTCTAGCAAGGTTTCTTCGTTGAGAGGATGCTCAGCAAAGTGGAGGCGATAGCTGATGCAACTTCGGGCAATGAAAGTATGTGAGGGGCCCGAGTTGAGGTCGTAACCAAATTTATTGGTGAAGTGGCTGGACATGATATAATCCTGGACTGAGGCATGGGAGAGTACCAAACTTGAATTGAATATCTCGTGCGAAACTGTGGCTAGGCCTTCAAACCACTCGGGAATTGCTTCGCTATGATCCCTGCGCATACTTGGATCATATATGTAATGTTCCTCTTTCGAAAAGTCGAATGCAACAGCATCGGCGAGCTGTTCGAGAGAGACGGTGTCGGCAGAGAACACAAGCCATCGAAGAATGCCAGTCACATATACAAGGTCTTCCGGACGAATTCGGTCGAGGAAACGGTCGTAGATTCCAAACAGGTCATTTGGGAGATTTTCAAGTGTTTGCTCCAATTCATTTTGCCTTTTACAGCGCGAAAGTTCAACAAGGAGAGAGGATGCCAGACGAAACCTGAACACACAAATCAGGAAGTGCACTACCCTTGAAAGAAATCAAGCAACTGACATTCCGCTGCTTTTCGCGACGACTCGATCCACGATTTCGCTTGCACGGGAGGCCCAGATTTTGAGCCTGTGATTTCCAAGTAGTTCAGCAGTAATAAAGAGTTTGATATCGTCCTGAGTAACATCCGACTCGAGGAAAATATGGGGGATGGCTGTGAATTTGTCTGTGAAGATGTTCCGAGGTTGACTGGTGATGAGGAGGTGTAAGGGGGTGTCCGTCCAGTGGAGCAACATTGTAATGAGGTCCGTGAGTTGCCTATATTCGGAATCGTGGCACTCATCGAGTGCATCGAAAACAATATAGGTACGCTCGAGCTCCTGGAGCAACTCTTCGAGGATTCGGCAAAGATCCTCAAAGCTTGGTGATGTCTGTCCCTTCGACAAGTCATAATGCCTATCAAGAGCTTTGTATGGAAATGGAGTCTGGGAAGAAAGCTGGAGGATGATGCGCCTGAGTGCTGTTTCAACCATTTGACCCTTTTTCATCTTGAAGTCGAAGTAGAAAAATGCAACTGCTGCAGACTTCCCAAAGTCTTTGAACAACTGTTGGTCATTAACGAGTTTGCGGATAGCGGTAGAACTATATGTACTATTAAAAGGTGCCAGGGAGCAGATAATTTAGAATTTTACCTGAGAACACTCTTCCCAGCCCCAGCTGTTCTCATGGTCAAAGTTGAGAATGGCAACAGAAACATTACTCTGACTCACAGGGCCCTTGAATCCACAGTGATCCAGGATTATCCTGCCATTCAATAAACTCATCGCTATCCAGGAACCAGTGCCCAGTGCCTTCTTTCCGCAATTTCTGAGTGTCGTGCTGTTTTTGACCCATGTCGGGTGGTGAACGCAACCACTTTTCGAGCTTTTCTGAAACACTGTATTCCAGCCAGTCAGCGACATTGTGGCTCAAGAGGATAAGAACTGACGCAATATCATGAACCTTATCCAACGTCTCCTTAATTGTGCTTTGCTGTATCGAAAGATCAACTAGACGGTTTGTCTAGGTAGAGAGTCATTAGCACGAATGACGATTCGTTCTCTTGCGTACCCTGAACCGGGCTCCGAAAGAATCAAGCCCTTTTTGGAGGTCGCTGAATTTGCTTCCAAGCTGGGTGCGTGCTAGACCGCGATGAAGGTGTCCTATCCCTTCGTAGGCGACAACGAATTCGGAAGCTTCCCCAAGGAGCCTAACCATCGAATCAGACCCGCCCGCAAAAATCGAAGGCAAGACAAACCTGGTATACGTTTCCACATCCGTTCTGAGACGTCCAATAAGGTCGATGTGATTTGTTGCCTCCATCCGCAAGATGGTAGCACAAAGATCCTTCGTTATAGCAATAATTTGGGCCAGGAGAGCATCCCGCTGGTCATTCGTAGCCCTTACTTCCTGGATGTACATTTATCATCAGTATAAGTCCAAAAGCTGGATTGTCATTCCAACGTACCTTGTATGTCTTCACGATTTGGGAAAGGAATCCAGCAGCCGGAGCGATGAACGGGACCGTTTTGACAAACCCTGCAAGCTGCCATATCGAGCGCAAGGGCGATGTTATCGATCACGCAGTCCTGGGAGTTTGTCGACTTCGCAGCAGCGCCGGCGGCAGGGATATCGCCCGCCGCAGGAACCACGACGATCGATGGAACGGACGGTCTGTCGCCCGCTGGAGGATTAGTAAGAGATACAGACGATGCGGCCTCCGTCGAGATGGTGAGAGTATCGGCCGGGATAGATGCCTGAGAAACCTGATTGAGAGTAGGCTCCGCCGTAGACGGCACATTGGCAGGAGACGATGGCCGTGAGTGGACTTTCGCTGCAAGTTTTCTGAAGCCACGGCGGATAGACATGGTGGAGGTAAGACGAGGAAGCGACGCCTGGGCTCCACGTGTAACCAATGGCAGTGCGTGCGGGCCAAGTGCGGGCTGTTTATACATCTATAGACAGGAGGTAGGCAGCTGTCGATGAATATCACACGCTCGTGAGAAGGTACTAGCCTGAGACTAGACAGATCAGAAGGATGAATCGAAGCGGCAAGCAACTCGGCGGACGCCAACGTTGATGCCTACTCTCGCAATTCCAGCCACACGGCACCATGTGCACACGCACCGCGTTGCTTTCCCATTCTGAATCAAAGTGCACGAAATCGGCAATTGAGAATTAAACTGTAATGAACTCTTCTCAAAAAGGTGGGCGTACCTACTGTCTTTCTTGATTCCCTTCAGCGGACTTTTTCCACTGGGCTTGCAGTAAAATTGGACGTTCCATCAAGTCTCTACCACCCAAAATTGGATGTCCACGGCACCAAGGTTTGACCGATCAACGGGCATGCATTCTTTTCTCTTTCAAAGTTTGCCGGACATCTTCAATGCTCCGCCACTCTCGGTCGCCCACAAATGGGATGTATCATCCGTTGTCTGGAGTTTGGGCCTTATTTTCAGACAGCCGCTCGGGTTCCCTATTGCTGACGGCGGCGGCGGAGAAGATGTAGAAGTAGGAGCCAAATAAGGAGGGGGAAAAGAAGTATCAGCTGCGCGGGCTCCACGAGGGAATGGGGACGGGAAGACGGCGGTACCTTATTTCTCCTGCGATAATGAACGTAAAACTGGAAATAGGACAGCTATCGTGGCACAGTAATTCTATATAATACCCTTCCAAGACATCAGCCTACCTTGGAAACCAAACTATTCACAGATATCCCCTATCTGAGACGCGACGCGCGCCGTCACGATTACATCAGTCACGGACACGTGCCGTTACGGAGACCTTTCTTGCTCCAACTCGACAGCCATGCCGCCATTCGGTTGGAATCTTCCATGCATCCTACTTCAAGGTCATACAAAAACTTCCACAAATCCCCCGTTTTGCTACTATCCAGTGCGGACAGACCCAGCTCCCAGCTACGGCCTCTTGAGTCTCGACGACTTGATGAATCTATGTCTCGACTCTCGAGCTCAACCGGCGACCTACAATCGGTGCGACCAAACGGCGTGCTAAGCTCCCTCCCCGGCCCTCGCCCACGCTAATGCCGAGGCGCGCGCCCGCGACACTCGCGCGACGCGGTACGGCATCGCGCGACGCGGCATCACGCGGGCAGTCACCGCTCGGCGTCGACCTTGCGGCGCAGGCGCAGTCCCGAACCGCGGGTGCGGATACGTATGCGGGGTGCGTGTGGAGAAAAAAGAGGCAGAGGGGAAGACGTGATGGGCGAGCTAGGGGTGCGATGGAGAAGAGAAGGTGGGTCTGCGCCCTTCTCTGCCTACTTTCACTTTCCCCTACGTACTGGTTCCTGTCTCTTCTCCACCCTCCACCCCCTCCGCGTCCCCGTTCTTGTCTACGTCGTCCTTCCCTCACCATACCGCCTCATCTAACCCCGGGCCATTCGCACTCCCTGGCTTGTTACCCTCCCATCCCCACTCCCACTCGCGACGATTTCTCTCTCTCCTTTCCCTTCCTTGGCTTTTTCTCCCCTCCCCTCTTTGCTTTACAATACTCCTTCCCTGCTTCCTCTCCGATGCGTTCGCCCTCCTCCGAGCCTCCTTCGTTCCCCGCCTTTCTTCGTGTTTCCCATCATCCCCGCATCCGCGTCCCACTTCATTCTCGTAGTCTTCTATCCTTCTGCCATTCTCCCTCCCCTCCCCGCGCCGTATCGGCCTGTTGTTCTGCCATCCATGATATAACGAACAACGCCACCACGATCAAAGTTTTTGAGCAGAAATGTCGCGCAGAGAGCATCGATTTCAACGCAATGGATTCCCGCATTCGTTGTATGCCGCACACCGCGCATCTTGCGGCAACCAGGGTCAGTTTATCCCCAGCTTCAGTAAATCCATGCTAATAATTAGAGGTAGCAATCGGCGTCATCACCGCAAGAAGGCTTCGGGTCGTTCACGCGGTCCTTATCAGGAGACTGTTGCAGTTCCTCTCCCGAGAACCTGACATCGAAAGCGGACGATGCTGAAATCCGTGCACAAAGTCTGCGCCTGTGAATCATTTTTTTTCTGCTTCCATTCTAACCACACACACACACGGCTTCGGAGCATCATCAACGTTAGTATCCGAGGAAGCCCTCAGCGTCGACAGAGATGGATGCGGGAGGTCAAGCTTCATGATCTCACTCGAGTTCGTGGAAAACCTGAGAGCCAGGCAGGGCGCCCTGATGCTTATCCTCGATTCGATGGTCGCCAACGCATCAAATAAAATGCTGAGTGAGCCTACTATCATCCCATCGGCTGAATTGATGACGACACAACCACGGGGCAGGCGATCGATTACCGCGACAATCCCGTGGCAAAAAAACTGCGATCTATGCCATCCCGAGCTTTCCGATGCCGCCTGGGATGTCATAATCATGGCCACCAGTTGGTTGAAGTTTTTTCGAACGGCGGCCACGACCGTGTCCGCCCAAGAAGCCCATGCTTTCGTTTACCATTACCATTTTCTGCGGTCTCTAGGATGAATCACAGATCTCCCTTGTGGAACTCCTTCTGTTGTGCGTAACGGACCTATCGCAAGCTACGTGACTATTCAACTTCAATAGACTATTGTCATGAGTTTACATGTAATCAGTCGCCGTGCTACACGTGGGCAGCACGTACGTTTCCGATTCCTTTGTCGAGTAGGGTCGTGTCCTGATGTCATGCGAGTCCTCGATCCGCGGATGGCCTTCGTGCCGACTTCGAGGGGCACGACTCGCCAACCACCAAGGACCCGCTGGAGTACAAGGATAGGGCCGTGATCGATGGGCTCGAACAAATTCGTGCTTCCCCGCGAGGAGTCGCGCCCAGTTTCCTTACTATAACCTTTTCTGCCTGGCACGGATATTCTAACTACGGTATTTTATTTTCTCATTTACTCTGTTCAACGTGCCAACGACTTGACTTTCTCAGGCGCTACAGTTGCCGTTGAACGCTTTTTTTTTTGGCGGTGGCCGCGGCCCGTGACACTATTTCTCTTCACCGCGCTAGTGTATATAAAACGAGATATTATCCGGAGTTCGATGGTCGTGGCATGCTTGGTAGTGGATAGCGCCGTGTAATCAGACTACTGGATTCTTTTGGCCCTATACGGCCGCTTTTAAGCCGTACCGTACCGTATGTACCGCCATTTGGATCTTAACTTTACGGGACAGGATACGGGACGGGTTCGACCGTGTCCAGACCAGTTTCAACGCCTCATTCAAAATCCAAAGAACGACAAGATATTGGCGGGATCGACGGAGACTCACGGTGACTGAGATTTAAGAAAGATTCGTCAACTCCTCGGAGTCGACCGATTCGCGGCGTCGCAACTGAAACCTGCACGGCAACGAGGACGCGGTTCGATTTTTCTCTAGTTGTATTATATACATACTTACGCCGCGATACGGTGATATACAACTCAAACCTCGATTTGCATTGTTCGCCTCGGAAGTATACACAATCGACTCGCAATCCGAAATGAATGGCTCTCTACATCTTCAGATCTTTTACAAAATCTTTAAAACCAATTTCTGGTACAGGTAAGCATTGCTATTGGGTTTTCTATCAGCGAGGAAACGTACGAAATCTCGGACTTTGTCGTGATTTCGTCGTATTCTGTGTTGCCAGCACGAAGGGAAGATCGCTATACGCTGAAAAAATCGAGCATATCCCTATACATAAAGAAAAAGTGTACGTACACAATTGTAGTTCCACACATGGCCTGTAGCCAATGAGATTTCCGCAGAAGTGAGGCTCTCCCTGCAAAACTGAGCGATTTTTTGGTGAGATTAAATTTTGCTGTTAGAGCTTTTCTATTCATTCCCTGGACCGGGTTTGTATTGTTCAGGAACAGTTTGGGCTCAATGGAATTTGGAGGTGTTGGAGTACAAACTGCCTTCAGCGTGGGGCCAGCAATCGAAATCCATGTTTTTGTAATTACCTCGAACGTTAACCCGGACAAACAACGAATTGCCACTGTTCAATGTGAAATGACCCATTCATGTTGATGCAAGATGAGAGTCGGGGTAAAACAAGGAACCCCGCTACAATGTGTAAAAAGATATGTATTCAACAATTTTTCAAAAGCGTCCGGAATCCCAGTAAAGTATTGTCACCCTTCCAAATCCAGTTTCCTGCGATACTGATGAATAGAAATATACCCCGACCAGGATCAGTAGGAGTTATGTGTATGGCTCCCTTCCGCGACAACAACCAACTTTGGGATCCCAACTTTGTTTTCTATATTCCCGCGCGTCGCGACGCGTCTCGCTCACATCAGTCACGGACACGTGCCGTCACTGATCGCCAACCCTCGCCTCAACAACCAACCATCCCGCCCAATGCCATCCAGTCCAAGTTCTGCCCCCACGGCTTCTCTCTTGTGCAAAATCCTAGTGTCTTCTGCAGGTCCTCCGTTTTGCCGCTCTCCAGCTTGGATAAGCGCAGCTCCCAACCGTTTTGGTTCAGTACGATGCGCACCAAGTACCCTCCCGTCCCTCGCTGACGCCAACGCCAACGCCGACACACGCGCTCGCGACCCCCGCGGTGCGGTACCACACGAGCGCGTGCACAGCGTCCGACTCGTGGCGTAGGTTCAGTCCCAATCGGCAACGGGTGTGAGTGGAGGGGGAGTGGAGATTCGAGGGGGGAGGAAATGGTGGTCAAGCTAGGGCAGAGGCAGGCGGCGATGTGGCGTGCGATGGAGGAGGTGGGTCTGCGCGCTACTTTCACTTTCACCTACGGACTAGACCGTTCTTGTCTCCCTCTCCGCACCCCCGACCTCGCTCCCTTTCACGCCCCCCTCCCCGTCGCAGTCGTCCATACTGCATGACCTCCCTTTTCCCGTCCTCCGCCTCATTGCGCAGTTTTGCTACCCTCTCCCACGGACTTTCAACGCGTGTTTCCCTCCTCCCTCACAGCCCCTCCTCTTCCCTCTCCCTCTCCCTTCCCTGTCTTTCGCTACCTCTGCTCTTTCTCTCCGCGCCTCTCCCCCTTGCTTCACGATACTCCGTCCCTGCCTCCTCCCCCATGATCTATTAGCCCTCCCTTTGCCTCCTTCGTTCCGCGCCTCTCTTTGCATTTCCCCCCTTGTCCCGCATCATCATAGTCCTTCTCTGTCCTTCTGTCATTCTCCCTCCCCTCTGCGCGTCATTTCGGCCCGTCGTTTTGTCTCCTCTCCCTCCCTTTCCTACCTTCCTTTCACTTCTCAGCTCCATCGTGTGGTTCATCGCGCCCGAGTGCAAGTGTGCTTCCCCGCCCTCGATCCTCGTTCCGAGTCTAATGTACATCGGAATCCGCACCTACAATCCGCTGCACGCGCTTGCGCCTGCCTCATTGCGACCCGCGCTGCGCTCAACAGCTCCTGGTGTGACACACTTCCCTTCCGCTATCCTCTCACTTTGTTCTCTCCCTTACTTCGCCTCCGTCCCTCGCATCCTTCGCCCTCCTCACCCTCGACATCACTGTGCCGCACGCCCTCCTCCCCGTGCTTGACGCACACATCCCGCTGCGCTAGCTGTTCGCCTCGTCCTCCTGTATCGATGGACCACCACCAAAGCCCCCGGCGTGGGGATCGGCATTGCGCAAGAGGCGGAGGTGCTGGACGCTACGCGCTACCCCTTCCTCGTCAAGGCGCCCACGATGGAACAACCGCTTTTCAGTGCGTCGATCACCTCCTCCGCCCCTCCTCCCCGTCTTCACTTTCGTCATCTGCTCTGCGCGGTGGCGCCTGCGCCTCACCTGCTGCGTCTGGGTCCGGCGCCCCTATAAAATCCCCCTGCCTGCGGATGCGTGGGCCGTTCCCCGCTGAAACTCCCGCCCCCGCCCCCGTGCCCCGCGGATTCACGCGACGTCACGCGCCCCCTCCGTCAACGCGTTAAGTGTGTTACGCGCCCTCCGTCTACGCGCTCGCTCGCCTTCCTCTGCCTCGCGGCGGGCGACGCGCGGGCTGCAGAAATCAAAAAATCAAAATCGCAAGTCTTTGCCGGCGGTGTCGAAATCGCACTCCGCATTCCGCGGGCCCATTCGACGAATAGCACTTCGCAGCCGTGGAGACGCGACGTTGATGGTGAGCAACATTGGCGCGCCGGGGCGGGGGGGCGGGGGCGCGGAACTTGTGCCGGGCGGGGGCCGCGGAGGGTGGGCTGCGCGCGTTCTAACTCTGGTGCGACGTAGGAAGATGGTGACGTTGGTATTGTGCTTGAGTTGAGGTTGAGGTTGCTGAGACGCGAAACAGGTGTGTACGGAAAATTGATTCCGTGAGTCTAGACACCGCAGGGTTCCAATATCTATGCTGTTTTGTTGTCCCCGGCTGCGTAGGAGTTCAGGATGAAGCGAGCTATGTAGAATCTAGGAAAATGCACAGGAACACTTGCAGAAAACTTGGCGCAAGGCAAGCGCATCTAAAGGTGACATATTTTTCTTGCACGAAAAATATTTCCAGACTCTCCAAAGAAAGATGTACGCGAGATTCAGTGCGAAAAACTGTCGTTGTGGTGCCACTGACGACGGTAGGACGACGAAGAGAGCCGAGAGCGGAGCACGGCCGCACAAGGCAGTATTAGGCTTTGAATCAAACACGCACAAAGATGCGGGAATGATCGGGTCAGGAGACCGAATTGAGCCGAAGGGTTGAAAATTATATTCGACATGGAACCAGGCGATGTTCGTGTCTGGCACGACACTGTGCACTGGTGCATCAAGTGTAAGTTGGCTTGTCAACAGAGCGTTTCAAGGCCGTCTCCGGCATAAACACGTACCAAAATCCCCGCTTTGTCCCCGCTACTGTGCATAGCCAGCACCGCCTAAGCCGGGGTGGCGACTGAAGAATTTCTGTGCACACCTTGGATCTGGCTTGGCTTGAGCATGATCCCGACTCAAGATAACAGGCAAGCCCATTTTTTATGCCTCATCCAAAAATCGAAAGATAAGATATTACCTGATCGACACATTTTCGGGGAGACTTATGGCTGTCTTTTGAAGGTAAGTTTGTTTTTAAAAAAATGCGGAGACCTATATAGCAAAAACTAATCACAGACAGAGATAGAAGGTTTCCTGCACATCACGCAATGGTTATACAGATAAAAGATGCGAGCATAGACACTGTTCAATCCGTACATGTATGTATTTCGAAGATCCTGTGATCTGGAGGGACGAGGTAGGGTCAAGCCGCTGCGGAAATATTAAACATGTTACACGGTGTAAACTTGGTCAGAATCCGCACCTGTTCGGTTACAAGTGCGACTCAGAAGCACCGCTCGCGCGGAGAAGGTCTGCAATTTCTGTATGATCCATGGCGAGCGCTGCCTTTAGGGCACTTCCATAGCGTCCACCTTTCGCATTGACATCTGCCCCTCTTTCCAGTAACAAGCGGACGACATCTGGGTTGCCGCGAACTGACGCAGCTTGCAACGGGTTGCCGAATGCACCGGTGCCTTGTGCATTGACATTTGCGCAGTTCTCGAGCAGGAGTTGGACCACATCTGTGTGGCCTTTAAAGCATGCAACCTGCAGTGCAGTTCCGAACTCTTTGTCTTCCGCATTGACATCCGCACCTTTGTCGAGGAGGAAACGTGCGCCTTCAGTGTAATCCACCTCGGAACACAAAAGGAGGGGTGATCGGTTGATATCCATGGTCCACCGGTACCCACGCCCAAGCCTTTCTAAAGCGATGTACTGCTCGCTTCCATCCTCCAAAAGATGCATGGCCTCGGGAAGCAGTGCCGTCGGGTCTGCACAACACAAAAGATGATGACACCAATGATCAGCTGCATAATCCACCAACGGATAATCAGCCCAGGTTTGTCCATTGAGAGGATGCTTGGCAAAGTGGAGAAAATAGCTGATGCAACTGCGGGCAATGAAAGTATGCGAGGGGCCCGAGTGGAGGTCGTAACCAAATTTATCGGTGAAGTGGTTGGACAGGATATAATCCTGGACTGAAGCATGAGACAGTCCCAGTTTCCCTCGGCGGGAAACTGTGGCTAAGCCTTCAAACCACTCGGGAATCACTTCGATATGATCCCTGCGCATACTTGGATCATACGTGTAATGCTCTTCTTTCGAAAAGTCGAATGCAACCGCATCAGCGAGCTCGCGGAGTTTGAGGGAGTAGACAGAGAATATGAGCCATCGAAGTATCCCTGTAACATATATAAGGTCCTCGCGGCGAATTCGGTCCAGGAAACGGTCGTAGACCCCGAAGAGGTCATTTGGAAGATTTTCAAGTGTTTGCTTCAATTCATTTTGGCGTTTACAGCGCGAAAGTTCGACAAGGAGACAGGCTGCCAGACGAAACCTACACATACAAATCAGGAAATGCACTACCCTTTGATGAAATCAAGTAACTTACATTCCACTACTTTTCGTGACAATTTGATCCACGATTTCGCCTGCGCGAGAGGCCCAGATTTTGAGCTTGTGATTTTCACGTAGTTCAGTGGTAATGAAGAGTTTGATGTCATGCTGAATAATGTCCGACTCCAGGAAAATATGCGGGATGGTCATGAATTTCTTTGTGAAGATGGTCCGAGGTTGACTGGTGATGAGGAGGTGCAACGGGGTGTGCATCCAGTGGAGCAACATTGTAATGAGGTTGGTGAGTTGCCCATATTCGGAATCATGACACTCGTCAAGTGCATCGAAAACAATATAGGTGCGCTCAAGCTCCTGCAGCAACTCTTTGAGGATTCGGCAAAGATCTTCAAAGCTTGGCAATGTCTGTCCCTTGGACAAGTCATAATGCCTATCAAGAGCTCTGTATGGAAATGGAGTCTGGGCGGAAAGCTGGAGGATGATGCGCCTGAGTGCCGTTTCAACCATCTGACCCTCTTTTGTCTTGAAGTCGAAGTAAAAAAATGCGACTGCTGCAGACTTCCCAAAGTCTTTAAACAACTGTTGGTCATTGACAAGTTTGGCGATAACGGTAGAACTGTTTGTGGTCTTAAATGATGCCAGGTAGAAGAAAATCAAGAATTTACCTGAGAACACTCTTCCCAGCCCCAGCTGTTTTCATGGTTAGTAAAAAATGGCAACAGCAACATCACCCTGACTTACAAGGCCCTTGAATCCACAGTGATCCGGGATTATCCTGCCATTTGATAAATGTGTCGCCATCCAGGAACCAGTGACCAGTGCCTTCTTTCCGCAATTTCTGAGTGTCATGTTGTTTTTGCCCCATGTCGGGCGGTGAGCGCAGCCACCTTTCGAGCTTTCCCTCAACACTATATTCAAGTCAGCCTTGCTGCGGCCGAGAGGAGACAAGAACTGACGCAATATCATGAACCTTGTCCAACATCTCCTTTATTTTGCTTTGCTGTATCGAAAGATCGACTAGACGGTTCGTCTAGGTAGAGGGTCATTCGCATGAACAATGATTCCGCTCTCTTGCATACCCTGAACCGGGCTCCGAATGACTGAAGCCCTTGTTGGAGTTCACTGAATTTATTTCCTAGCTGGTTGCGTGCTGCACCGCGACGAGGCCCTCCCATCCCGTCGTAGTCCACAACGAATTTGGACGCCTCTTCAAGTAACCTGGTTTGATCATCCAATCGGACTGTCCTAAAATCAATGGGGAGACGAACCCAGTGTACGTTTCTACATCCGCTTTGAGACGTCCGATAAGGTCGATATGATTTGTCGCCTCCATCCGCAAGATGGTAGCACAAAGATCCTGTGTTATAGCAGTAATTTGGGCCAGGAGAGCATCCCGCTTGTCATTCGTAGCCTTTACTTCCTGGATATACATTTATCGTTAGTATCAGTCCAAAAGCTGGATTGTCATTCCAACGTACCTTGTATGTCTTCACGATTTGGGAAAGGAATCCAGCAGCCGGAGCGATGAACGGAACCGTTTGGGCAAACCCTGCAAGTTTTTCGGCCATATCGAGCGCAAGGGCGATGTTATCGATCACGACGTCCTGTGAGTTTGTCGACTTCGCTGCAGCGGCGGCGAGAGGGAAATTGCCCGCCGAGGGAACCACAACAATTGATGACATGGAAGGTGTGTCGCCAGTTGGACTTTGATGATTAGCAGGAGATACAGTCGGTGCGGCCTCCGTCGAGATGGTGGGAATATCAGCCGGGATAGATGCCTCAGAGACCGGATTGAGAGCAGACTCGTTGGCAGGAAACGACGGCCGTGAGTGGAATTTCTCTACAAGTTTCCTGAGGCGGATAGACAATGACATGGTGGAGGTAAGACGAGGAAGCAACGCCTGGGCTCCACGTATAGTGTGACCAATGGCGTTCGTGCGGGCCAAGTGCGGGCCGTTTATATATAGATAGGCAGGAGCAGGGCAGTTAACAACAGCCTGTCGAATGACAATACCACCCGCTCGTGAGAAGGTACTGGCCTTGATACATAGATCAGAAGGATGCCAACTTGAATCGCATATGTAATGGAAGTTGGGGAACGGAGTCAACGGAACGACGGCCAATGCAGGGAACCCGAGCCGCTGTCTGAAAATGGGGCTTAAAAATTTAAACACAGAATACATTCCATTTTTTCGGCGACTGAGTGGCGGAGCAAGATGAGTTGGGCAAACTTTGAAAGAGAAAGGGTCAAGATTAATCGGCCAGTTACAGTGGGACCGGAAATCCGCCAGGAAGATTCCGAGTCCGACTCGGAGTCGTCAATTGGTGAAGTCCTCCGAGCCGACCTCTCTCTCACCGCGGTATTGCAACGCAAACGTTCATGGCAGCCTGATGCATTGCACGGTACCGTTTCGCTCTGGTCATTCATACACACGATACGGTCCCCTTTGGGGATTTTTGATCATCGCTGCCGGGACACTCGTAGACGCTTCAATTTGAACACGGCTTGCTTCGGAAGCACGCATAATCGTCTCGCAATCCGAAATGCACGGCTCTCTACGTCCTCAGATCTTATATAAACTCATTTGGTAATTCTTTTTCTGGTGTATTTTGAGGCAGGGTAGTCATCCAGATTGGGAATATGCTCTTGCGATTAGCCAGTCACCTTTGGTCTCGACTCGATGTAATAGTTATATTCTTCAAGTTCCAATCTAATTTCTCCAGCGATAATGAATCAAATATATAGCCGCCAGGACAGCGGTTGTAACGCAGTAGGTCTAAATATGTCTCCCGTCTGCCACAACAGCCCACCTTACAATTGTAATCCAAAAGTGTTTTCCGCTACTTTAGATCTTCCCCATTTCCGGCGCGCCCGCGCGTCGCGACCTCGGAATTTCTTCCGACCTTGAGCGCCCAAGATCGGCAGGCCATTCGCGCGCAGGTTCGAAATTCGAATCCAGGACGGCTCTGGGTCCAATCGGAAGAACAAGCATGCACAGATAGTGCACATGAAGGAGGTTGTCGATAAGAACCTAAAGCGCGATGATGAACGGAAGGAGCGGGCTGACAAAACCAAAGAGGTACTCGCCAAAACCATTGGCATCGCGTCGGTACCAGAGCTCAACACGGCATTCAAAATCGGTCGCGGGAGTGCAAGGTATCTCACAGTTGCATCACAGTTGCATCCCTGGATCTTCAGCTCGACTGGCATATCGCAAATTCGGTCAAAGAGTCGACCAGTTCCAACACCTCCGCATCGGGAATACCGAAGGCGAAATCGGGTCCCAACGGGCGCGGGAACCGAGATACTCGGTACGGGTATCTCAGGGACACAATTTCCAGGCGTAGCCAGATTTTAGAACGCGTCGCTGCGGGCCTGAGTAGTGTTCAAGTTGTCGAGGAAGCCGCGACCAAATGGAGGTTGATGATGGTGGTTTCGACAGTGAAGAGGAGTACTATGATAGGCAGAATTCATTCCCGGTAACGTAAGTTACTGGGTTTTATAGGGCGCCCTAACTTCAGCCACTTGCAGTAGATCACATTTTCATTACAAGGACAAACAAGGATCTGTCATAAGAGATGAGTCATGGTTTGAGAACCCACCAATAGACAACCTTTTGACCAAATTTTCCTGCCTGCTATGAGTGAACAAATATTCTGCTTCATGGGTGTTTTTCTTCGATTTTTCGAGCTGCGCTACAGATTGCTGGACTCCAAATGAGATTCACTTGATGTGTCATTTTTGCTACGTGGCTCACTACCGCCGGACGCGGCCATCATTTTCCATCTGAACGGGATATTCCTCGGCCGATAGCACTTCGAAGTTCGGCCGATCGGTAGTTCCCATCAGATTTCATCGCGGCTGTTGGTTCCGCCACCGCGGTCGGCATTTGCCGCTCACCGCAGGTGGATTAATCGTGACCGTGGCATGGGCCCGAGCCAATATTTAAGTTCCCAAATCACTGAATGAAATGCCTTGGGCTACTATCACTATATTTTAGCTCAGCTATGTAGTACAGAGTGCTCTCCAGTCCCAGAATGCTCCCAATATTGGCATGAAATGGGCATACATGGATGTATTTGGGCTCATAGAACCTCAGAAATACTACCCAACTCATTGAAGACTCAGAATAACCTTTGAAACTATAAATTGAGGCTTGGAAAGATCATACAGAGGGTAGACAGGATGCGCAAAAGGGTTTCAGAGCCGCACATGGCAATATATATATATATATATAGCTCTCGGGCATGACTAGGAATGCTGTAGACGCTGTCTGACCACCAGATCCTCCTCCAAAGAAAGCTGCATGCAGCTTTGCACATCCTGTCTATTTACTGCTCAAGGTTTGGAATTCAAAGACCAACTTGGTCTGACTATTACTTGATTCTGACTGTTACTTGGTAGAACATGCAGTTGGCAGGCCAGTGGACCTTAGATTGGTCCCAAACCACATTTCAAACACCTCTGAGCTCCATTGGTCCTCATATACCATGCTAACTAAAAGGCCTATATTTTTTTTCCCCCGGCCAGAGGCTCTCCCTGCCCCAAAAGATAAGGAAATTCCTTATCTTGCCTTATCTTGGAAGCCCAGGCTTGTGACTTCCCAACTACTGCACGGAGCTTTGACAGTGGTACGTTCAATTTCAACTTTTCCCCGTTACCGGGCCCTGCCGCTCGTCGGCCTTACCCGCTTTATTGCTGAACCTTTAGGTTTGGCTACCCAGGGAAACTTCGGTTTTGTGCATCATTTTTGATCTGTTTGTCATGGAGAATTAGTCATAACCACAAAAAAAATTGAAAGCAAGTGAGGAAACCGGAAACAAGCAATTCAAGTGTAACCAATTTGTTGCCAACCTTCTTACTGATTTGTCTGCCTGTGGGCCACCGTGTTTCACTCAAGACATTCACTTGGTTCGACTTTAGCTATTAGTCATTTCTGCTTGATGTTCGGGCCAATATCCGTTGACGTGAGAATTGGGCCCGGACAATGTTAATGTTCCGATCAGCTGGGTTGTTTACTTGGCAGGTCGGTCAAAATTTGGGCTCTTGAATCGTGAAAATACTGTTGGGAGCACTCACTTTTTCGACTACTAATAACCCCGCATTATCTCAAATACAACCATCCGGAAGTGAGCAGTCCGCACCTGCTGACGGTGTAAGAACTCAACATGCCCCGGAAACCACAACATCTCAGACCGCAAGGTTGTAAATGCAGCCAATTCCAAGGGTGCAGGGGACTGGACAATGGCAGGAAATGTACTCAGAGATCATGATAATTTTGTTACCTCAACTTTTTGAAGTACTACCAGTACTTTGCACATCCCGGTGTACATTGGTTCTCTCCTACATGTCCTCCCTTGATTATCCCTTGCTATCTTCTGCAATTTACCTGTCTCTACTGGATTTGATGGTCATACTGCACACCAGGCCCCCAGACCTACCTCCGCTAAAATCTAAAATCCCAGTTGATTTACCAGTCTACTCTACGGCGGAGGGAATCTGGCCAAAATTTCCACCTAAGTTGTCAGTAAATGCTTTTGTTTTCTCCTGGGGTCCATTTCTTTCATATGCATATCCCGGTTGTTTGAGATGTTCCGCGTCGAAGGCTGAATTTTGGTTCGTAAAATTGGCACTCAGCCCAAATACAGACTCAAAAAAAGATTCTCGAGATGCATGGTTTTATTTTATGTTGGAGCAATGAGCCTCGTCTCGCCGTCGATTTACCTTATGAAACAGATGAAAACACTTAAGTTTTGAGTGTTGATTTATTTTATGGCGGGGGTACTTAGCTAGTAGGTAGTGTCCAGCCTGAGGGGTGTTGCATGCTCTTGTGTTATGACCGGATCGCACCTTCCTCTTTGCCGTTATCAAGTGCCTTTATCTAAGCACCCTTGGTGTCTATTGTTTTGCTGGATAAAAATAATGAGATAATGGTGCAAAGTCCTAAAGGTTCAGCTACCGCCTCGGAGAGGCCTAATCCAAGTCATTTTGAGGTAGATACTACATGGTTTGATGCTAATTCGGAGCAGTGGTAGCGGAGGAGAGCAAGTCGAAAGACATTTGCCGTCGAATTCTCGGCAATTCCCGCTACCGTTAGGTAAGGGTCTTAGAGAGCCTGATTTTTGGATTTTGGCCGTGCATCACATTTTCGTCAGCAGATTTTGCGTAATCCGTTTCCGCTCCAGCCAATTTGTTTCGGCCGATTTAGCTGCCGATGATTGCCGGGCCCACACTCGTAATCCTGCTTGCATAAATTTCTCGATTCTTCTCCCTATTCCAACCATAGCCCTCGACCCTTTGTCTACCTTCCCACCGAGCCCTTGACATTCAAATTTGCATACAACCAGTTGTCCACTATTGTATTGTCTTTGGCTTAACACCGGCAAAATATTTCCTCTCGTGCCAGTACACCCGCGAGCTGCGTCGTCCTTTTGGATTGTTCCTTTGTTTACAAACCATTCTGCACATGGCATTTGAACCTGTTGAGTTGCCCAATTTCTAGGATCAAGTTCACTGAAATTTGGAACGTACTTCGTGCGAGGATTTGTCTGTTTCCTGCACGGTCACACCTCTACTTGTCTCTGCCTCTGGATCAGGTTGAGATTGACTTTGGTATCTGAAATTAGGTAGTGATGGCATAGCATTCCTCCCCTTTATTTATTTTGCACAGAAATGCTGCCTTGAAGCTATACACTGAAACTCATCGGGGATACATTTTCACAGTAACCTGAGAACCTTAGTGCAAGTTCATTGTCACCCAAGCCACGCCGGGGATCGTCGGCATCGTGAACCGGCCATCAAGATTAGGCTCGGGTGGGGTAGCTCCGGGTGTGAGGTAGGCGAATGGTGATTCTAGGAGAGAAGAGACCTGGAGCCTCAACTTTAGCCCAGAGGCAAACCCAGTTAACAGAGGCCGCGAGATGTTGAGCGACGGACTACAGCCCTGTATCATGTATGTTTATCATAGAATATCTCCCGGAACTTAAAACTGGACTTGCATATTATTGTGGCTTGTTGGGACCCCACACTCCATTTTGGTTGTCACCTCCATCTCCAACAGTGTATCGTTTCGGTCTAGTTAGTTTCTAGGGCTGCCCACCGTCCTGTCAACGGGTACGGCTGTCAATCCATGACGCCGAGACGGGTACGGGCCGTCAAAAAAAGCGGCCGTCTCTTTGATTTCTTATACCTCGAGACGGGACGGGACGGCAAAAAGACGGCCGTCAACCGTGAAATGACGGGACGGCGCTCGGCTGCGCGAGATTGAGCATCCGGGGACCAAACCTGCACAGTAGTCAATACTTATCGGTCCAATAAAGGCCGGGGATGTCAATTTCGGACCTTTGCTTCACAATACACGCCGGGGGAGAGCCGGGGAGATGCATTCGGAGGGTATGTGCCGTATCACGTGAGGTGTTGAACCGCGATGAACAATTCTGTAGACCGTCGTGGATGGGACGGATGGGATTTGAGCTACTCCGGAGAGTATTGTAAGTCATGGTGGTCAAGGTTTGAATAATTCACAATGATTTTGGGGCAAATAGACTGCATTTGGTACCCCCACCCGTCTACGGCCGTCAATGGCCGCACTTTGACGGGACGGACGGCAAAAATGCCGTCCTGTATCCGCCCCGTCAATTCCTGACGGGACGGGACGGCCTGCCGTTGACGGCACCCGTCACACCCGTAAAAACGGGGACGGTGGGCAGCCCTATTAGTTTCCCTCAATAAATTAGCAAGGAATGAATTTGATGTTGCAGATCTACTGACCATTGTATTCTGACCAGAATGGTATCTTGAGAAACATAAAATTCGAACTTGTTGCACCAAGCAAGTCATATGCTCTATTCTCGTCAATATAATACTGCTTCGATGGGTTTCTATGTACATCGTACAAGGCATAAGGCACAACATAAATGAGTGACCAGGGTGTTTCGCCAAGTTAAAATAATAGAACAAGTTCAAATGATTTTTTATCTGGTAGCGGGCCGTGCCGCTTGTCGGCCTTACCAGCTTTATCAGCTTACTAAGCGCACGATTTTGCCGGCGGTAACCACTCGGACACGTCTCGCTCACCTCATCAGTCACGGACACGTGCCGTTACTGATCGGATTCAAGTTTTCCAAACTTCGCCTCAACAACTATCCCCGCCGAATGCCATCCAGTCAAAGCCCTGCCCCCACGGCTTCACGGGTATTCAAAATTCCTGCAAGTTCTCCGTTGTGACGCTCCCCGGCGTGGAGGCTCCCAATCGCGGCGTCAAATCTTGAGTCGTGACTCTGGCGGCTTCAAGTCACTGGGACTGGATGAATCTCGCCTCCGTCTCGAGACCAACCGGAGACTTACAATCGGCGTAGCCAACAAATTCTTTAGCCAACAAATTCTTGGGTCCCTACGACACGCACCAAGTCCCTTCCCCGTCCCTCGCGGACGCCAACGCCCACGCACAGGCTTGCGACCCGCGGCACCACGCGCGTGCATGCACGGCGTCTGACTCGTGGCGTAGGTGCAGACCCAATTGGTGACCGGTGCAAGTGGAGGGAGAAGGGGGGAGACAAGGGGGGAGGAGGTGGTTGTCGAGCTCGGGCTGGTGTGCGATGGAGAAGGAGGGTCTGCGCGCTACTTTCACTTTTCCCTACGGACTAGACCGTTCTTGTCTCACTCTCCCCGCTCCCAACCTCGCTCCCTTCTACGTCCCCTCCCCGTCCTAGTCTTCCGTACTGCTTGACCTTTCCTTTCAGGTCCTCGCCTCATCTTCCATGCCTCCGCACCGTTTGGCTAGTCTTATAGGTCGCGCCCGTACCTCCTTCTATCTCACAGCCCGTCCTCTTCCCTCCCCCACTCTTCCGTATCTGTCGCACCCTCCGCTCTTTCTCTCCATTCCTCTCCCCCTTGCTTCACGATACTCCTTCAATCCGTTTGCCCTCCTCCCTTCGCCTCCTTCATTCCCCGCCCTTCTTTGCATCTCCCACCTCGTCCCCGCATCTGCTATCCTCTTCATTCTCGTTGTCTTTCTCTGTCCTTCTACCTCCTCTCTCTGTGTCGTATCGGCTTGTCGTTTTCTCTCCTCTCCTCTCCCTTCCCTCCCTTTGTGCCGGCGTTAATTTTTTCCCTTCATGTTCCGACCTATCCTCCGCACCTTCCGATGCTCTGTGCAGGTCCTGCACTCCCTGCAAATTCCCCTTCCCTCCAGCTATGTTCCACTCATTTATTTCCCTGCCATCAATTCTAAAACTACAGGATCTTATCCCACTTCACCTCCTCTCCTACTTCCTTCCTATCCCCTCCATCGTCTCGGCCCACCCACTACCACCCCTCATCCTCTCGTCCTCTCCGCGCTCCTACTCTCTCCTGACGGATGTGAATCCTACTGCTCGGCGATGGCCCCGCAGCTCGACGTGGCGGTCCTTACAGTGAGGACGCTGCCCGTACGAGTGCCTGTCGGTGCGTGCATTTTCGATAGAGCTGGGTTTGTGTTGCGGTCCGCCTCCAATCTAATGATACATGCTTAACTTCTGACAGCTTTCGTTCGAACGACTCTGGGTTATACAGCGGCGGCGCGGATCCACCCGTCCTTCGGCGCCCGAATTCATCCCCCTCGTCGCTCACTGGCGAAGCTATCTTCTTTCTGCCCCTTCTATATAGACATCAACCGCGAAGCAAGGCCGACGTTTGTGCATAGTGAAATTTTCCTCCGTACTGAAGGCCTTTTAAGCCTAGGCCTCAGCCTTTTCCCTCCAATGCGAACCCATTTATGACATAGACCTCTTCATTCATTCCCTAGGGAGTCCACCACGTACGGCCGCCGAGCAAGGTGAGTCTTTCCATCTGTAAATATCTCCGCCGCTACCCCTTATTTTGGTGTCGAATTACACTATCACTCGCACTTCCCCTGCGTCTTCCTTCATCCGTGCCCCCGGCGCTGACGTCTTACTTAATAGGTCTGGTGTTCGGCAATTAGTGTTTTTCCTGCGTTCCCTCATCGTCAGTGCTAACTTCTTTCAAGTACCCTTGCTTCGATGTTTCCGCAATCCAGGAATTGGTGGATGAGCAGAAGGCATGTTTGGTAGAGTTTTTTTTCTTCCATTTTCTTCGAACTGCTTTGTCAGATATACCTTTCGATTTTGACATTGCTGTCATTGGGATCGTCGCGCGGGAAACAGATGAGTCGATTCAACTGTAAATGACTGATGCCAGGTTGTCTGATGCGTGCTGCTCTTACTGTATTACGTTTTCAACACGGCATGGGTTCTCCCGACATAGTGCGCCCACTAATTGTCCCGCGTTGATGATGATGCCCGAATCCATTGCGGCACCGCAGTTCTGCGAGATACCTGCCGCAGCTATGGAGGCGCCGGTGAGCGTGGTTTGTACATGCGATAGCTCGCTGACTTGAGTTTTTACCCTCGGATACATTCGACGCACACTGGTACATACACCGATGAGCGCTTGTTCTTAAACTTCTGGATAAATCTTACATGCTGACCTCTTTTGCCCTTCTGGTTCGAAATTGTGCGGGACCGGAGTCCAGTAGCGTAGCCGTATGTATAGCGTAGACGAATATATCCAATTTGACCTAAATTGAACTGGAAAACCGAAAATAAGTACTACCCTATGCAGTAGAAAGCACTGGATATTGAGGCAAAAATGGGCGCGGGCACTATATATCAGTGCATTGAGGTACTAATATATGGCGCGAGGTACTAATTTGAGGTGCTTCAAGTACCAGATCCGAACTCCCTCGGGCATCTCGGGCACAGTTGTTTCCACGGAGGAACTTCGAACTAGGCCGGATGCTCAATCCGTTGATTCAATATTTGCACACCGTTTTGGTGTGTTGTCGTTTCCTTCGGAAGAATGCCCATTGTTTCACTATTCAGTTTAGAAGAGAGCCATGAAGATTGCACTCCTCAAACGTCAGACGCTCTACTTAGTCTCTCTAGGACAGACACTCTACAAGAAATCTCCTCGTGCCTCGGACACACGGTCTACGAAATGCGAGCAAGGCGGCTATATACCACCCATATAGTCGTCGATCAACGGGGAAATTGGAGGACGTATGTCCGAGACAATGTTATTTATGAGTTTGGGGCCCGTTTTTGTGCTCCAGGGAGGTTACCTACCAAGAAGACGATGAGCTCGAGCACATCAGAATAACTGGGGACGGTACCTCGAACACAAGCATTGCGAACCCATAAACATCACTGGTCTTCGTCGCCTGTTGGGTGGACAGTTACACGTGAAACAGCCTGGAAAACCGCCTGAGAACCAAACGCGACATTCCTGGGGAACCAAGCCCATCGCTCAACTTGGTATAATTACCTCTCCGAATAGGAATGAGAGGTAAAGGCAGTTTATGTTGTTGAAAGCCAGCTGTTCTGCCTTGAGGTCTGAGGCCATGGCGGTATCGAGAAGAGCGCGCCCCCAGGACTAGTACGGCTTCAATGTCTGCTTCGTGTGGATCTAAGCTGTTAGCACGGCCTCTTACCTCGAACCTTCTAGATATCATGAACGTCGAAGTTCTGCAACTTTCAACACTTGAACCAAACTTGAACGTGGAGCCGGTCGAGCCGAAATCACCCGATCATCAAAATACGGCAGCGCAGGCGCAGAGAAAAAAAAGGGTTAGGGTTTCTTCCTGCCTTCACTATCGATCCGATGTCTCCCCCCACTTCCGGCGTCGGTCTATCGTGCCACAGATGTGGGAAGATGGAAATGCTGGATCCTGCCAGGGACGGACGGGCTACGATGGCCGCTGCATCTCTTTTGGTGTGCGGTGGTTGCCGCATCTAGTAGTCTACTATTGCAGCGAAGGTATGCGCAAAATTCATTCTTATCTACTTGTATCCTGACAAAGTTTTCTTTCGGGAAGCCTGTCAGAAGGTTCGTTCACTTTACACTGGGGGCAAAGACCAATGCACTTGAAAGGCAAGTGCGATTCAGTCATGTGTTCCGCACCCAGCAAAACAGCCAACAAAAGAACCTTGAGTTGACAAAGGCAGGCTTTGTCGACCCCCCGCCAGCCGACAAAGCCTTCCCTTGTCTGCCGATGCCTGTGTTGCAGGGTGCGTACCACATGCCTGAATCGCACTTGCCTTTCAGGTGCGTCGGGTCTTGCCCCCAGTGTTAGTTCATCGGTGCCACTCGTCCGTTCTGACTGCTGGCTGTCACAATGTTAGGCACACTGGAACCAACACAAAGCTTTGTGCAAGGTGCTTCGTAAGATCGAGAAGGACTTTGAAACCGCCGACGACGTTGCCAAAGCCTTTGACCGTCCGGTTCCCACTACCATAGATCCCCTGATCATAAACAAAATTTCCGTTTCTCACCACCAACGCTTAGTCAATTTGTGCGAGGCGGGGTTGGGGCGGTGAGTATGGCTCCTATCGTTTTTGATTTGTTATAACACCACCTATAGAGAACTCGACGACGACGAGTGCAATATTGTGGCATGCGAGCCCAGATGCCTTGCATGGTGTGTCTTTTGTATTCGATTTCCTCAGACCTCATTCTTACTAATTCATTTAGCGCTCGAACTGGTCTCATTCTTCGTGTAGAGGCAAGAAACTCCGGACCAAATGCTCGCGTCACGGCGCTGAAACCGTGCCCGGAGTGTAAGATGGCGTTTTACTGCTCTGACGCGCATTGGGACGCTGCGCACGCCTTGCATATTGCTCCTTGCGCCGACCTTCCAGAGGGCGTGTCCCAGTGCGAAATGAACTTGCAACTCCGTCGGAATGAGGAATTCCAGGGCGTGATGACGATGCCCCATCTCCGTGAAAGTATGTGGCAGTTCATGCCCCGCGAGGAGGCTTGGACCGCGCTGCATGGTCAGACTTGGGAGGACATCCTTCGCCCGGGGATGCACAACTCTCCCGTCGGCTCTATTCTCGGCCCTATTTTTACACCCCCATGCGTTCGAACTGTTTCTTCCCTGGCGACCACGGTCATGACCGTGCTCTATGCCCTGGAACAGTTTAATCCCGATACGGCTTGGACTAGGAAATCGAGCATAACCATCCATGTGGGTCGCACGATTGGCCACTTTTATATCCACCTAACTCTGCTAGATTTTGGGCGCGCTTCCCGACTTCTCTCCTGACATTGCATTCATGTACGAAGCAATTTTTCACCGACTTCCACACGTCAAACACATCGATGCAAGTCCCTCCGCCTCACACTGATCCGTGGATCTCTAACCATTAGCCTTTAGATTCTATTCTGCAGCCCCGCAGTGGCAAACTTTGTCCGCCTTCCCCTATGGGTCAACAAGTTGGTACGGGAACACAAACCGTGCAGGTAAATTTATTTCATTGATCATTGGAATATGATACCAATATCCCCCTCAGTTCTTGCTCTTCCCTTCACGCTCGGACGATTACTCATCAGCATGCAACCAAGTAAGCCGAAATGATATTCTGTCCACCCAACTTCGTCTGACAGATAATACTCCAGATATTACGATGATTATATCCGGGTTGAAGGATCGTCGTTCGAACCCCCCGACCTCGCCATTGTGACCAACCCATTCCTGGCCGCGACCGACCCAACCGGCTGGCGGCGCGTCATCAAAACGCTCGCAACGCGCCACATCCCGAGCGTATTCACCGTGAGTCTCCTCATCAAGCATTCCCGCCAACCCAACACTCATTACCTCCTACTCTGCAGGCATACGAGCAGCGGGCCGCGGAGCGAGATATGGCGTTCATCCGCGAGAGCTGCGGCAGCGTTCAATTTATTCCGAGCCTTACGATGGTCAAGAACCCGTGGGCATCTCTTGTGATGGACCCGAATTCTCAGAGTGTGTACGGGTTTCATTCGCCGAACGGGTGGTTGACTGCTGGGTTCCGGTAAAAGTTCGATTCCGAAGGGAAAGTGAGGTGAAGAATGTGTACATGTGTCTGAATTTTCTTGATAGTGTCGAGACGTTGTTAATACGTAGTGAGCGTTTTCACTTAATGATCGTCAATCGATTTGGATCGATTTTTTACCGCGTTTGAGTAAGAGGCGTTGGGCGGCGATACAGTATTTCCCATCACCGCCGAAGTTTATCCCAACTGAGCGTGCCACTTATCGACCCCTTCAGTTCGATTTAAATCCGATTACGACTGCCCTCACCAAGGTTCGAATCATTCCTGACGTCCTATAGTGGGACATCGAGGGTAGAATTTGCAGGGCCGAGGTCGAGGACGCGTTCTGATTCGGACGCGCCGTGCGAAAGTATCCCGGGTAGAACGATGTCTTGACGGACCGGGAGGAACAGGGTGGAGTAGTAACTAGGAAGGGATGGGAAAACGAGAGCCTAATGGAGGTGTAGTCTAGTAAGTTGCGATCTGCGGGGATGGTTTGAGGAAGGATGGGAAAATAGTATTGTTACGAGTCCTAAAAATTTATTTTTAGAATCGTTCTTTAGGAACTATGACTCCGCAAATTTCTACCTCGACATACCACCGAAACTTGACTTAGAAGTCAACATCTCGACAATTGATCGATCACTTATTCCCTTAATTGGGTCCTTGGCTGTGCACGTCTTCCCTTATTCGTGTCACACACCTAAAAAAGGAAACTTTCCACTCAGTTAGATGTGATATGAAATGTGATACTTTCCGACCTACTTTCAGAAACGAAGGATTGTGATACTTTCCACATGCCGAGGATTTTCCGATTGGCCCGGGAAATGCCGAACCAATCGGAAAATTCTCGGAGTGCGGAAAGTATTACAATCCTTCGTTTCTGAAAGAGATGTAAATAGTTTCACTTTCCATACCACATTTAACTGAGTGGAGAGTTTCCTTTTTTAGGTGTGTCAGTTTCGTGTCTCGTGCAGTGCTGGGTACTATGGATACTGTGGACTTGTTGCTTTGCTATTCTTGTTTGCACCGCTCTATTCTCAGTTCCTTTCGGCCCATTGATCCGCGCAATCTGATAGAGGGCCGATTTTTAGCAAGATCTCGTGGGTCGCGAACAGATATTTTGTGGCATCCTTGCGTGATAATGACGCGCAATCTAACCTCGTTGTTCATGCAGATATTGAGTAGAATCTATGCTGTTCCCTTTGTGAAAAAAAATCAAACGCGAGGATCTTTATGATGTTCCGTCAGCGAGACATTTGGGACTAGGGAGAGATGCTCAATTGGCCTGTGAGATACCCAGAAGGACAGATATAATATAACCCGACGAGATATATCTGAACATGTTTTTACGAGACGTTAACACCCACGAGTCACTCAAGCTACCTCTTGCACTCCTTTTGCAAGATACAGATGTCTCGGACCGGATTGCCGCTGTCTCCGTTTGGATGTCACCGTGGGCCGGAATGGATGACATTCGGCCCGCAAAGCTTTTGGGAAAGCCGGCACTTCGAATCACACGGCACACTTTGGTGTATGTACCGCGTTTCGAAGTGCCGTGTGTTATGTTGATCCCATCATGATGCGTGGACATGCCGCTGACTGCCCAAGCTCGGCAAACTACTTTGCCTGTGGTGTAACTCAAGTTAAGAGTTTAGATTTAGGTTCAGGCAAGGTCCCCACATATATTTTGAAGGCGGGACTTCCATAAGAAAGATGTGGGTAGTTAGGGCATCAAATGCGGCACATGTGCCGACTGTAAGCAGATATGCCAGCTTTCGCGTGGTCGTCGGCAACCCTGCCGGAAATCTGTGATGGAAGATGTTCCTGGTACCGACTTAGGTACCAGGTCTCAGATCATCAAATCGAAACGGCCGCACGTGACGTAAAACCTACCCCTAGAGCTCAGGTTAGGGTCCCAACGTGAGGTTAGGGCTTCCTGCTTGCGGCTCCGAAGCCTGTCTCCTGATATGTACTACTTGCCTTTCGGGATTGACAAATCTCCTACACTACATAGATTCCACCCTCGCATTCCGCGGTAGACACGGTGCATCCGGTTCAAGCCCGGCACCAGATTGACCCCGGCATGTTTGCCGGTATGTGCCGCTCTTGTTGGGAAACACGGCACATTCATGGGGCCATGCTGTGCCGGCCTGCCGGTGTCATTGATACACGCCGTGCTGTCACCTCGGGTGATCGGCATTGTTCGGCAATGGCTGATGCTAGCAACCACTGCCAGCCACGAAGTTTCAATGGCGGCGCCGCTAAATCAGGAGAGACTCCGGGGGAGGTGGAAGCAGCAAGGGTGATTCGTTGTTGAATGGTGCACCCAAAGCAAAGTTGGAAGCAGTGTGTCAGATGAAATACCTGAAAACCCACATATAGCCATAAATTTGTCAAGGGGATCTGTGGTAGGCATACTAAAATTTGAAGGCATCAGCATCTTTAGACTCCCCCTGGTAAGCTGAAGACAGCCACATCAATAGTGGGATCAAATGAGAGCTGTGAGTTAGAATTAGTCTCTGGCACAAAAAAATGAGAGGTTTGGGTTCTCGAGACTAGCCAGGAGTGAGTCGAAGTCGAAACAAAATCCAGGGTGAACTGGAGGGTGAACACAATTGAATGGGATTGGCAGCTCTTCCAATTGTGTTGTGGTCAAAGGGTTGCTTCAGTCGCACTGCGCGGGTTGTACAGACGTGTCTAAAATTTGGTTAGAACTTAATTGCAGCAAGAATAGAGAAAAGTATTAGGGGTCAAAGAATTTTCCGACTCGGAATGGGCAAGTTGCACAGGTGTGTCTGAAACTTCGTTAGAACTTGTATTTGCAGCATGAATAAAAGATTGATAAAAGAAATGTACTTGGTGTCAAAGAATTGTCCGACTCGGACTGGGCGGGTCACACAGGCACATCTAAAATTTGGTTAGAACCGTATTTTCAGCGCAAATCAAAGAAAAGTACTTTTCTGCTGCTTCGCTGTTTTTACCCATCCACTTGAGCTCGCAGAAAAACGGCTGCTGTGGCCTTGGAATGCACCTGCTTACCGGTTGAGGCATTCTCAAGTGTTATGCGTGCGGTGGTAGCTTGGCATTGGCTTTTGCAAGCCATGCGAGGGGAGAATTCTCGTTGCTGGAGTTGGAGAGGATACCCGTTTGCAGCGACATTTGGATCTCCCGTGTAATGTTCATGTCAACCTTGTGGACTGTATAGTATTCAGCAATAAACAAGGATTTGGTAATTTACTCGCCTTTCAAGCGCCTCCTCCGGGGGCAATTTGATCCCCATCAGAGAATTGGTCAAATGATACTGCACCTTGTTGGTGTTCATCATTGAAGGAGTTGAGTCCCACACGTCCGTGGGAATATGTGCACTCGGATTCAACGAGACAGGGAATGATCCAGTTGTGTATTTCTTTATGCTTCCACCAATCTAAATAGAATGACAGTGAAAGGAGGACTAAGAGTGAAGTGTACACTCACCTGTAATGTTCTTTATACCCAAACCATAAAGAAAGGACAAGAACTCAGCCAGAGACTCTTTCGAGTCAATGTAGAACATGACCTTGATATCATGATGTGCACGAACTGCTCTGCTGATACCAGTGACTCAAAGTCATTGACTGGCCTTGAAAGGAAGATGAGCTCAGGAGATGCAAGAGAGAACGAATTACTCCTTCCCGTGTCTCCAGCATAGTTTACTTGATCAACTCTGGTGCGACTTCCTCGGGTGGGGTATCGTTAGGAATGCCGCTGTACTTGGGATCATGGTACTTCATGACCGAGCAACAGAAGCCGATGACCCTGTGAACCATCCATATCCACCACATTCATGACATTAAGATTACCGTCTCGAACGGATTTCTTGAGTGCAATGGGTTCCCTGTAGCCATCAGCTTGACGTGCTGAAGTTCGTCAAACAATGAAATCTGTGCTTGCACCGTTGATATAGGCGCGAAGAATGGATGCAGCTGTGAAGTGTTATGTACTGAATGATCTCTAAAAATAGAAGGCATGAACTGGGTTGGATGACCTTGGCGCATATAGTGAGCTCCCATTCGATTACCTTTGCCCTCGATCCCTTTGTATATCCCCTTCGAACGAGGTTACTCCGGGTTCGTCGAGCAGCTTCAAAGGTAAGGGACAAATGAACCGAACCTGAACTTTAGTCCATGAGTTCAGGAACAAATTCCTGAACCTGAACAAAGGTTCAAGTTGAGCATTCAGGAAAAAGGACTCTGAACTTCGACCAAACCAAACCAAAGTTTCCCATCGCTACGACAATTAGCTATGCAAATAATAGTGTGCATCCTGTCCCAAGAGGTACCAGGGGTGCCCGGAGGGCCGACTGTAAGCAGATATGCCAGCTTTCGCGTGGTCGTCGGCAACCCTGCCGGAAATCTGTGATGGAAGATGTGGTATTACCACATTTGGAAATTGACCCCTATCTGCCTCGCTCTCTACATGTGTTCTACCCTCATGACGGAGGATTTAATGTCTTGTTTAATGTATACTTGGATGAGTTTACATTGTTTCTGCTTATATTTGAAAGTTATCCAGCATGTCTTCATCGTCCAAATCCTCCTGTGCATCCCAGTTGTCCACCATTGGTATATCTGCGTCTCCCTCGGGTATTTCATCGTCAAATATGCTGGCAGTGATTGCGGCGGTGGACAAGAGCTGTAGCTTGGGTAGTATATCACGGTTGAACCGAGTTACGGCAACAGTTGGTTGAGTAACCTTGTCTGTCTTTGGCATCATGTGAATGACTGTCTTCCCAGGGATTACCTCTTTCTCGACGAATTGACGATGCCAATTAATCTGTTTTTCAACGTCAGTTCCCTTGATGCCCGTGTGGCTAGCCTGGATCCATTCTGTGTCTAAGTATGGTGTGAGATTCGCCACCTCGGCCTTTCTTGCAGCGTCTCTCACTTTCTTTTCAACCTCATCCTGCTTCTTCTTGTCAATGGGGATCTTTGTGGGCAATTAGTTCCTGGTGACGCTTCCTATTTTTCCCTGCAGAAAGTTTTCCCTTACATGTGTATAAGGACGAGAATTTTGCCTGACCATCATTTGCGCGACTGTGCATTGCCGATCACCATTGAAAATTAAAAAATTCGCAGTTCAGGGCCTACGCACAGTCGTCTCGTGACCCTTTCCACGCCTCTGTCATTCCCTACTGGACCAGCAGGACACCGCCAAAACCTACCCCTCGATCTACTTACCATATTCACGTCAATCAAATGATTTGACCCTGTTGGCAAGCAACCGACACGGCGTGCGTAGAAAATGTGACTTCAATTGAGCCCGCATTGCTTTTATACCACTTGACCACATTCCCTTGACATCTTTCTGCACCAATTTCTATTTTGTATGCACTTATAATATACATTGACATACCACTCTCCTCTCTTTTTTTATTCTCAAAGGGACCGTACTCACTGAGAACAAATTACAGTCTTTTGCCTGGCTGCATCTTCGAATTCTGTTGTGAAGATTGATTCCATAGTTAATTAGGTTTGGCAGTGGAACTGTGTATGATCTCCAGTACACCCATCCTTATATTTATCCTGGCTCGTGCACTGGCAGCCATGGGTGCGCACTGCTGTATACCTTTGGGCTTCACTACTGGTTCAGCCTGGATCCGGGTTCCACTTCAACTCAGGTAGGCACTGCTTTCCGCTTGAGTGTCATTATGACTCAAATACTCGTTTAGTCCCCAGATTGCCATATTTAGAGCTCACACTCCTGCAAAACTCGGTTCTATATTAAATTTTGAGCCAGTTCAGATGAGACAATTTCCAGCTCACTAGTAAGTACTGTGGTCAATTCCATTTGGCCGGACAGTGATATTCCTTTGTGATGATACGGTTCGCTTCCCCACATAGGTCCCCCAAGGGCCCACACGCCTATGTATCTGTGTCCCAATGTAATATTCGACTCCACTCACTGGCATTGACAGAAACAATTTCAAATAGAGTCCTCAACTGTCCCGAGTAATCCTCACCGTTAGAGGGCTAGCAAACGTGGTTTTTGTGGCTGAGAATGTCCTTGGGCCATCTTTGAACCTCACCCCCCTTTGGCAATATTTTCCAAAGCATTCGTGACATCTGCCAGTCCTTCCAATTTCCCGAACCATTAGAGGGAGGTTGGGTGTTGTGCAAGATGAGAGAGCGCAAGTGTTGGACACACGTAGTACAGACTGCTGGAGGAAAGGAAGTTCACAACAACAGTCGAGTGAAATGGGAAGATGACCAGATTCCCCTTCTGCGGTCATGATGTTCAAGTTCATCTTCTTCTCTCCCAGTGTATTGTCGTCACCGCCATATTGTTATCATACATTTGTCATACATTGGATTTTTTTTTTGAAACCCGAAGGCTGAACCCTAATTCAGTGGTGCTCAGGGCAATGGCAGTACTTATCTTCTTGAGATGCTGGGACATAGACATCCAGGCCACCTGGCTGGAATTCCAAGTCGCACATCATAAGGAGAATGGCGGAGTCGGATGCAACGGCTCGCGTGCAAGGATGGATCGGAATTTTACTGGGTCTACACCACACGGATGCAAAATCCGATGTACTTTTGCGATAGCTGAGCCACGGTAGATCAGCTTCGGTAATTCCTAGAAGGATATTTATGATTTACGACCCATACATGGGAATGAATATTTCAAGCAGAATAGCTGAGGTTTGATGGAAAGCGAAAGTAGTTTGAGCATGAGCTACGTCCCGCTGCTCTGTGCTGAAATCATGTACACTTTCTCTGTCCCTTGGAATGTATTACCCTCCCATATCTCTTCTCATAGGACACCCCTTCGCATTCCTGCCACGATGTTCGGATCGTCCGGCTGCACAGATGAATCATTGCCGGTGGCAATAGGTGACATATATACGGCAGGATAGGCTGAGTGACAGCGTGATTACAGCTCGTGCACCGCACGGCCTGTCCTTACATTTTCCTCGGAAAAGAGCGAGGTCTAGTACTATTTGTTTTATTCTCAAGTACTGTACATGCCCCCTTAACAAGTCACACCAAATCTTTCTTAGAATATCTTCTCGACTAGTCCACTGTCAGACATTCTGTAAAGACAGACCTTTGAGTAAATGAGTTTCTAATGTTTTCATCTGCTCTCCCAATTTTTTCCTGCCCTCGGCGAATCATTTGTGTCAAAATCGAGTAATTGATGGTTGACCTACAACCTGGTCACGGCTTCCGATAGGTCCATCAGACCCATCACGACACGTCCTCCCTCTAGATTTCAGACATTGTAGAGTATCCTGCCCCATTCTGGCCCTGGGAACCCTGCTATTGCATTTAACCAGCATCTAGGTTGTTAACATTCAGTTTTGACATGATTCCGCATTGTTTTACGGCGCTTAATCGAACTTTGACTTAATTCTGTCTATTCACTTCCGGCTCGTCACTTTGTGCAAGGCCGGATTTTTTCCCAAATGAAGTTTATATGTATGAAATGAATTCCATAAAGTTTGGGATTCAGGACTATCGTATAGGGAGGACAGATAAAGTATAAAAAGTGAGAGGCAGGGATGTTGACCAAATTTATGAAGGGCTCGATGGTGTGCATTCTTTGGTTGCAATATTATTGGGGTTCATTCTTCAGAGGACTCTTAAGAGATGTTACAAGGTCTGTACATAACTTCAGAGCTCTCATTTTCCCTTGGGGGCAGATAGACATCAGAAGAGATTTAGAAAATGACCCAAAATGGCATTTGATCCAGGTTGCCGCGAAAACAACCTTCGTCCTCAGTGAGTTTTACCCCGAATGACTACTCCTCTTGAGATCATCATTGTTACAAGTGAAGGTAGATATGCTACTAATCAGATTTGCCCTATATCATGCCCAATCCGAGATATTATCGGGATGACCCGGTTGTAGGGTTGACCCGATCGTGGGTCACGTACAGTAAGGACAATCAGAGGAGAACCAAAAAAAAAAAAACTCACTGGAAGGACTCGTATTGCCATGCGGAGCAGTGGCCTACAGAGCAAGTATCCAAGGGACAGGATGGTTGTGAATTAGGGTGGAACATATTGGTACTGGGATCCACATCCGTGAGCGAGATCGGAAGCCCTCAATGAGTATCAGATGTCGATAGCGAGATCAATGAGGGGAGGAATGGAGCGAGAGCGCGGGCAGAGAAGAAGCAGCGAGTCAGGCAAGAGCCAAGAACTGAAGAAGCAGAGGAGTCCCTATGAAGGGATCGAGAGAGGATTGCCGCGCGTAAAGAGAAGAAGCACGAGAAGAAAGCCTCGGGAAGGAGTGCGTGGCTGTGCGTTCCGATCAGATAGATGACGTACTCATTCTCACGTACTCACATCTCGTTTCTTCAACTTTCTTGCTCGTTCCTCCAAGCTCAATTTCCCCTCCATTACTTCGAGTCCCTTCTGCTCGCGGGTGCGGTACTATATCCTCTTACTTTGGTCTCTCCCTCACTTCTCCTCCCTCCCTCGCGTCCTTGGCCCTCCTAACCCTGCCCCCATACACACCCCAACTCCCATCCATCCATCCAGTAATCTACTCATTCATTTTCCCCTCCATTACTTTGAGTCCCTTCCATAAATTCCTACTCCTACTCTCCTCTCCCCACCTCCGCCTCCCCGCCCTCGTCTTCTCCGCGCTGATTCATCCTCCATCCTAACGCCCCGCGATGAAACCCGGCAGAAGGCCACGGCGCGGGGATCGGCATAGCGCAGCACGAGAGGCGGCTGTGCCGGACGCCGCGCTGACGTACCTCCCCTCCCTCGTCAAGGCGCTCTCGCGCCCGATGATGCAGTAACCGCTTTTTCAGCGCGTCGATCACCGTCCCTTTGGGGTCTTCCCCCCCTCCATCCGCATCCGCCCCCACCCCCGCAGCAAACGGATTCCTATGATTCGCCCTCCGCACGCCAAGTGCTCTACGCCCCGGCCCGCCCTGCCTGCGGGTGCGTGGGCCGCCCCGCCCCCGCGCCCCGCGGAATCACGCACCCCCTCCGTCCATGCAAGAACGCGCACTCCCTCCCTCTTCTCCCTCGCTTGCCTCCGACATCGCGGGGCTCGCCTCCCTCGGTCTCGGGCGTGGCGACACGCGGGCTGCAGAAATCAAAACTGCACTCTGCACTCTGCACTCCCCGAGCCCGTCGACGAATTGCATTTCGCGCCGGGGCGACGCGATGCGACACTGATGGCGAGCAATGTGGGCGGGGTTTGTGATGCTCCACACGAACAAGGTGATTGAGGCGAAGCGAAGTTCCAGATGCCCAAAGAAGGTGGTACAGTAAATACGCGGAACTCTGCTGTAGATCTGGATGCATCAGATCCGCGAATGTGTGAATCTAGACACCGCAGAGTAATTAGCAAAATATATGCTGTTTCGTTGTCCCCGGCTGCGTAGGAGTGCAGGGTGATACGAGTAATGTAGACTCGAGAAAAATACACACGGAACACTCGGCCCAAGATGTTCTAGCTTGAACCTCGGTTCTATTTCCAGACTCCAAAGAGAGAGGCACGCGAAGTTCAGGGGGAAAATCCTCACTATAGTGCTACTGATGACGAGGAGATCCGAAGTCGCACAGATCTTGAGGCGGCAATATGATCGCGTCCGAGTCAAACACGGACGGGATTATCGAATAATGCCGATGGGTTGAAAAATTAAATTTGATATGGAACTAGGTGATGTTCGTGTCTGACACGTTTTTTTCACCACCGTGCACTGGGGCATCAAGTGTAATATGATTCTCGGATATTTGGCTTGTTAACAGAGCGTCTCAACGGCATCTCCGGCATAAACACTTACATGTGCCAAAATCCTCTCATGGTATCCGGCACCCGGGTGGCGGCTGAAGAAATGCTGAGCTCACCTCGGTTCGGGCATGGATTGGGAGTGAGCCCGGCTCAGTAAACTGGCAAGCCCATTTTTTATACCTCATTCAAAAATCCAAAGCAAGACAAGAAAGATACAGTACTACTGCCGATTGACAAATTTTTGGGAAAGAGTGGCGAATCGGACACAATTTTTTTTTTTTCTATGCAAAGGAAAAAACAAACAAACAATTGAGACAGAGCGAGAGCTAAGCATAGATAGAGATGCTTGGTTTTCGGCACATTACGCGATGGTTATACAGACGAGGTCATGAAGACGCGAGCATAAGTAGTATACATAGACAGTGTTCAATCCATATGTATCACCGAAGACACAGTAACAGACGGGGGTAGGATTATGCCGCTGTGGGACATGGTGGAACCTTGGTCAGAATCCGTAATTGGTCGGTTACAAGTGCGACTCAGATTCCGAGTCAGAAGCACCGTTCGCACGGAGAAGGTCTCCAATTTCTGTATGACCCATGGCGAGCGCTGCCTTTAGGGCACTTCCATAGCTTCCGCCTTCCGCATTGACATCTGCCCCTCTTTCAAGTAACAAGCGGACAACATCCGGGTTCCCGTTAATCGATGCAGCCTGAAACGCAGTACCGTATCTCCCGCAGTGTGCATTGACATTTGCACCATTCTGGAGTAGGAATCGTACTGTGTCCATGTGGCTGTACCAGCATGCAGCCTGCAGTGCAGTTCCAAATTCTCCGCCTTCCGCATTGACATCTGCCCCCTTTTCCAGTAACAAGCGGACAACATCTGGGTTCCCGTCAGCCGACGCAGCCTGCAACGCGGTACCGTATCTCCCGCATTGTGCATTGACATTTGCACCATTCTGGAGCAGGAGTCGTACTGTGTCCATGTGGCTGCACCAGCATGCAGCCTGCAGTGCGGTTCCATATTTTCCACCTTCTGCATTGACATCTGCCCCCTTTTCCAGCAGCAAGCGGACAACATCCGGGTTCCCGTCAGCCGACGCAGCCTGCAACGCATTGCCGTATTCACCAGATTGTGCATTGACATTTGCGCCGTTCTTGAGCAGGAGTTGGGCCACATCTGCGTTGTCTCGATAGCATGCAGCCTGCAATGCACTTCCGAATTGTCCGCCTTCCGCATTGACATCTGCCCCCTTTTCCAGCAGCAAGCGGACAACATCCGGGTTCCCATGAACCGACGCAGCCTGCAACGCATTGCCGGATTCCCCGCCTTGTGCATTGACATTTGCGCCATTCTCGAGTAGGAGTTGTACCACATCTGTGTTGCCTCGATAGCATGCAGCCTGCAATGCACTTCCGAATTGTCCGCCTTCCGCATTGACATCGGCGCCTTTCTCGAGGAGGAAACGTACTCCCTCAATGTACCCCCCCTCACAACACACATAGAGGGGTGATTGCATGGGCGATATCATGGGGTACAAGGACCGACCCAAACGCCCATTCCCGTAATTCAAAGCGATGTACTGCTCGCTTCCGTCCTCCAAAAGATGCATGGCCTCGGGAAGCAGTGCCGTCCGGTCCGCGGAACGCAAAAGATGGTGACACCAAAACTCGGCCGCATAAGACGCCAACGGATAGTTCAGCAAAGTTTCTTCGTTGAGAGGATGCCCGGCAAAGTGGAGAAAATAGCTGATGCAACTCCGGGCAATGAAAGTATGTGAGAGGCCGGAGTGGAGGTTGTAACCAAACTTATTGGTGAAGTGCCCGGACAGAATATAATCCTGGACTGATGCATGGGACAGTACCAATTTTTTTCCGACTCTCGGGTGGTCAGACACTGTGGCTAAGCCTTCAAACCACTCGGGAATTGCTTCGCTATGATCCCTGCGCAAACTTGGATCATATATGTAATGCTCTTCTTTCGAAAAGTCGAATGCAACAGCATCAATGAGCTGGGAGAGATCGAGAGTGTATTCAGAGAATACAAGCCATCGAAGTATCCCTGTAACATATACAAGGTCTTCGCGGCGAATTCGGTCCAGAAAACGGTCGTAGATTCCGAATAGGTCATTTGGGAGATTTTCAAGTGTTTTCTCCAATTCGTTTTGCCTTTTACAGCGCGAAAGTTCAACAAGGAGAGAGGCCGCCAGACGAAACCTGGACATACAAATCAGGAAGTGCACTACCATTAAATGAAATCAAGTAACTGACATTCCGCTACTTTTCACAACAACTCGATCCACGATTTCACTTGCACGAGAGGCCCAGATTTTGAGCTTGTGATTTCCAAGTAGTTCAGCAGTAATAAAGAGTTTGATATCGTCCTGAGTAACATCCGACTCGAGGAAAATATGGGGGATGGCTGTGAATTTGTCTGTGAAGATGTTCCGAGGTTGACTGGTGATGAGGAGGTGTAAGGGTGTGTCCGTCCAGTGGAGCAACATTGTAATGAGGTCCATGAGTTGCCCATATTCTGAATCATGACACTCGTCGAGTGCATCGAAAATAATATAGGCACGCTCGAGCTCTTGGAGCAACTCTTTGAGGATTCGGCAAAGATCCTCAAAGCTTGGCAATGTCTGTCCCTTCGACAAGTCGTAATGCCTATCAAGAGCTCTGTATGGAAATGGAGTCTGGGCGGAAAGCTGGAGGATGATGCGCCTGAGTGCCGTTTCAACCATCTGACCCTCTTTTGTCTTGAAGTCGAAGTAGAAAAATGCAACTGCTGCAGACTTCCCAAAGTCTTTGAACAACTGTTGGTCATCAACAAGTTTGCGAATAATGGTAGAACTATGTGTACTGTTAAAAGGTGCCAGGGAGCAGATAATTCAGAATTTTACCTGAGAACACTCTTCCCAGCCCCAGCTGTTTTCACGGTCAAAGTCGAGAAGGGCAACAGCAACATTACTCTGACTCACAGGGCCCTTGAATCCACAGTGATCCGGGATTATCCTGCCATTCAATGAACGCATTGCCATCCAGGAACCAGTGCCCAGTGCCTTCTTTCCGCAATTTCTGAGTGTCATGTTGTTTTTGCCCCATGTCGGGCGGTGAGCGCAGCCACCTTTCGAGCTTTCCCTCAACACTATATTCAAGTCAGCCATGCTGCGGCAGAGAGGAGACAAGAACTGACGCAATATCATGAACCTTATCCAGTGTCTCCTTGATTGTTCTTTGCTGTATTGAAAGATCGACTAGACGGTTCGTCTAGGTAGAGGGTCATTAGCACGAACATTGTCCGTTCGTTCTCGTGCATACCCTGAACCGGGCTCCGAATGAATCAAGCCCTTGTTGAAGGTTGCTGAATTTGCTTCCGAGCTGATTGTGTGCTAGACCGCGATGAAGGCCTCCTATCCCTTCATAGGCAACAAAGAATTTGGATGCCTCCTCAAGTAACCTGATCCAAGTATCAAATCAGACTGTCCTAAAATCAACAGGGAGATGAACCTGGTGTACTTTTCCACATCCACTTTGAGACGTCCAATAAGGTCAGGGTGATTTGTTGCATTCATCTGCGAAATGGTAGCACAAAGATCCTGGCTTATAGGAATAATTCGGGCCAGGAGAGCATCCCGCTTGTCATTTGTAGCCTTTACTTCCTGAATATACATTTATCAGTATTAATCCAAAAGCCGGATTGGTGTTTCAACATACCTTGTAAGTCTTCACAATTTGGGAAAGGAATCCAGCAGCCGGAGCGATGAATGGGACCGTTTTGACAAACCCCGCAAGTTTTTCGGCCATATCGAGCGCAAGGGCGATGTTATCGATCACGCAGTCCTGGGAGTTTGTCGACTTCGCAGCAGCGCCGGCGGCAGGGAAATCGCCCGCCGCAGGAACCACGAAGATCGATGGAACGGATGATGTGTCGCCCGCTGGAGGATTAGTAAGAGATACAGACGATGCGGCCTCTGTCGAGATGGTGAGAGTATCGGCCGGGATAGATGCCTGAGAAACCTGATTGAGAGTAGGCTCCGGCGTAGACGGCACATTGGCAGGAGACGATGGACGTGAGTGGACTTTCGCTGCAAGTTTTCTGAAGCCCCGGCGGATAGACATGGTGGAGGTAAGACGAGGAAGCGACGCCTGGGCTCCACGTGTAACCAATGGCAGTGCGTGCGGGCCAAGTGCGGGCTGTTTATACATAGATAGACAGGAGGTAGGCAAGGCCCCCGGACACTACCTATAAAGGCTGTCCGCGATAGAGTAAATCACTGGCCTAAAATGGCCCTTCCTCTGTCCGCTATATAGAGTAAAAGAGCCCCAGGATCGTCTATGTCTGTCCATCATAGAGTAAATTGCGCGCAGCGCGAGAAATTTTTTTGATTGAGTATAGGGCGAGGCGGCGCAAGCACAGCTTCCGTGTTGTCGGGCTATCAGAAGTGATGTTGAAGATGAGCATGGAGGGATGCGTGCGGTAGCTGGAAAGCGCCTGCGGCAGGCTGGGAGCGAAAAAATGGGTCCCGCCGCGCAAAAAATGGTATTTTACCAACACCTCGTCCGAAATAGAGTAAAACAGCGACCGAGGGCCGGATTTCATAGAGTAAAACAATGAAAAATTATGGGAAAAAGCGGACAGCCTTTATAGGTAGTGTCCGGGGGCCTGGTAGGCAGCTGTCGATGAATACCACACGCTCGTGAGAAGGTACTAGCCTGAGATCAGAAGGGTGAATCGAAGCGGCAAGTACCTCGGCGGACGCCAACGTTGATGCATACTCTCGCAACTCCAGCCATACGGCACCATGTGCACACGCACCGCGTTGCACGACATCGGCAATAATGAACTCTTCTCGAAAGGGTGGACTTACCTGCTATCTTTTAGCGGACTTTTTCCACTGGCTTGCAGTATTTGGACGTCCCATCAAGTCTCTACCACCCAAAATTGGATGTCCACCAAGTTTTGACTGATCAACGCGCATGTATTCTTTTCTCTTTCAAAGTTTTCCACACATCTTCAATAGAGAGTTTGCGCAACAGCCACTAGAGCCACCCAGTGGCTGTTTTGGCGTGCGCACAAATGGCTGCAGTGGCTCGAGTGGCTGGGATAACTGATAATATTTTCGATTGAATACACTCATTCATCAGGAAAATCCGGCTCATTAACTATGTCTGGGGAGAGGCGTGCGAAATCAAGTTTTCAAGTTGCGGGAAGAAAGGGAAAAAAGGGAAAGAAGAGAGAGACTCACTATGTCCTTTGTATCCATCTCCCAAGAAATCAGGGCTCCAAATTCATCGTAGCATGTCCAGTAGCATCCAAAATCTTGATCATCCTACCTTAATTCGGCAGATCAAACAAAATCAAAATGGGTCAAAAACTAAGTCTTTTCGGGGCAACTTCCTCCTGGGGACTTAGTTTGGCCAATCATAATCAAGATAAAAATATTCTCCGGTGCGCATTCCGGCGGCATCCTGCGGCATCACGAGCCAGCAAACACGCTCGTTGTTCTCCCTGTCTTAGTCTAGTCCCCGCCCATCTCCCCGCACACGCACACAGACTTCCCTGGTCCCATTCGCATGCTGACCCCCTCGCTTTTCCCTTCAGACTCCCCGCGAATCCAGTTGATTACGGGGTTCGGTGTACTCTTAGCAGTTGAGCACGCTAGGATTGGTTTTGACGCGGGGCAAGACGAGCCGCATGTTGCTCGCGCACCGGCTCCCCTGCATTCTGACTCCTGTGCAAGTCGACCCGATGACAGCGCGGGATGTTTGCGCTGCACGATCTCACGCCCCGCGCAAGTCCGATTTGTGCACTGATGTTTCTAATGAATATTTCCGGCAGCCTGGCAGGTACGTATGTCCACCTCTCTTGCACGACTTCCCTCTGACACACCTCTCCCCTTCGCAACGGTGCGACTCATGCCCTAGCTGCTGTGCGAGGGCCCTTCAACTCGAAGCTGAAACCGCATGCGCCCTGTCGACTCAAATTCGCCTCGAGTGTGCCATGTGCGGCTGCGGCCGGCGTCGGGAAGCACGGCCTCGCCCGTAGGCCACCAGTACGCGTCATTTCGGTTGCGAATTCTTGCCACCATACATCCACTTTCTTTCTGGAACGACCCGCTGATTTCATCAACGTGCGAAGTCAATGCGGACTTGGATGTCTTATCTGCCGCTGCGCGTGTTTGGGCCATAGAGTAGAAAGTTATGTATTTACAATAAAATAATGCATGACTTTCTGTCTCCATTCCCAGACGAACCTTTAAACAAGTTGAAAATGTAAGTAATGAGTTACAGAAATATCTAACGGTCTTGAGATTGCGTGAATATTGGACCCGGGCGAAGACTATCGAGCTGTACTATCCCCCCCTAGACCTCGGACACTTAACAGAAAAATGTGTGTCACTTTTCCCAGAGTGTTCAGGATACCATTCTGAGGTGGTAGACTTTTAGAATGCTCTACAATGATGCGGACTAAGTTTTTGTTTCGTCCAAAACTGTCTAGTATGCATCGAGCTATAAGGAGTTTGTCGATAATGCCGAGTGTCCGAGTTGTACAGTAGGTACTGGATTGAATCGAAATCTCTCGCCTCACCTCACACCCCCTGACCTTGTAGTGGCGCGAAACTTTTGTGAGGTCGCATCGATAGGTAGTGTATCCCCATACAATACAGGCTGGCCTGAGGTAAGGACAAGTGGCATGCGGCACGGATTTCTGACAATGTTTTGAATTTTGAAGCTGCATCAAATTGACAGGCAAAGCCGAAATCTTCGCTCAATTGCGAAACTTACAAGATAGCTGCGGGTTCAGGGTTTTATAATGACCCTATTGAAATGTAAATGTACCCACTACATGTCTTATTGATGTTGTCAGACTTTATCGAAGGTGTAATATAGGTTCAAAACACCGAAAAATCGATGAAGACCACAAGCTGCCAACTTTAGAGGGTCTTGTACCAGAAGTGTATAAAGTTGTCAGAGTTTTGAACCTTACATCTTCAGGGCACCTCCTGCTGACTACCTGAGACCAAAACTCTCGGAAAATGGTGCAGTATTTAGTGAGGAATGTTTGAGTGTCCAAGTCGTAAGTTTGTCTGGGACGGCGGGGAGGATAGTATGTGAGATAGAAGACGATTAGAGCACCAGAAAAAAGAGAGGCAACGGTACGTAGCGTATATATACGAGACGCGAACAAAGAACTTAAGAAAGGACGCGACGCGTCCGTCACGTCCTCACGTGCATTGACTGATATATATCTGGCCCGTGACACATGTGGTGACCGGAACATGGACGGATCTGCAGGATCAACCAGGATCATTCAAGTATGCCTTTTCCGGACTTAAATCTCCACAGCCATGATTAATGAGCCGAAAATCCTCCTTTTAGAATCTGTCAGAATTTGGCAGATCCGTGAGTATTGTGCCAAGTGAACCTAAGCGACACAAATGGTACTCACACCGGATAGAGGAATATATTGACCTAGGTCAATAGGTTAGCGGAAAGTAGATAATTCAGGACAGAATACAAACTGTGCAGAGACTTAATAAATTCATTTGGTCTGAAATGGACCCAGAAGTAGGTACATTCAGAGGCCGTTTCAAAAGCGGTTTATTTATTCACTGTCCCCCACATCTGAAAGGACTGCTGAAAGATGAACTTTCAGGAGCCATTTCCAGTGAAAAGAAAGATGTTCTTTTCAGTTCGGCTGAAAGGGGTGTCGAAAGGATTTCTTTCGGCGGCGCTTTCAGCCGTACTGAAACAAAGACTTTCCTAAATTTAGGAAAGTGCCGCCGAAAGTCCAACTTTCAGCATAAGCCTAGGGTGCACCCTGAGGTGCACCTGTAGGTGCACCCGCAGGTGCACCCGCTGGCGGGGGGTCGTCAACCTTCGAGACGCAGCGGCAAAAATTTGGAATTTAATTACAAGGCGCGTCAAACGACGCGCCGACGCGTACAAATTACATACGGCTGTAGAGAGTATACACAGAGGCAGATATATGTAGAGTAAGTATTACACAGTACTTCAAGACTGAAGGATGAGTTGATAGATGTCCTTCGTGGCGAACGACGGGCTGAAGAAGGTCCTGTGAATCCGCTCACCCATCGCCCTCAAGACTTTCTTCATTGTCGCGTCTACTTGAGCAAGGCCGCCGATCGAGGGGAAGGTGAGGAATTCGCGGTGCGCGACCTTGCAGGTGCATTTATGGACGTCGCGCTCGCCGCCGCGCTTGAAGAGTCGGAGGTGGAAGAGGCGTTCTGGGGAGCAGTCAGGGAAGCCGCGGAGAGATTGGGAGCGCCACGCACCGCAATAGTACCGCCGCTGTACGGTGTAACGGCAGATCCAAATGAGCGTTCGGGTGCGCCCCTCGCACTTCCCGTATTCCCTTTGACGGCGGGCCATGTGCTTGGTGTGGCCGCCCTTGAAGGCGACCTTTTCAAGCAGGGCGGCGGCGGTGATACGATGCCTGCGGAAATCGCGGATGTCGGAGTTGAGGACGCTGGCAACGAGGTAAATATCCCCCTTGCCCTCGCGCGCGTACGGCTGGGTTTGGCGGCGGGCGACGAACGAGGCGATTCGGGCGCTGTACAGCGAGCGCTGGTGGCTGCAAACCGGCTAAGGCGACATTAGCGGACGGGACGGCGGGGCGTACGCGAGGGCGGCTGCAGATGGGTTCATCCCGACGTGCTACGAGTTGGCGGCGCGAAACGAAGGGGGAAGCGGAAGAACGGCGGTGAAGACGCGGAAACAGCGGTGGATGCGAGAAAAGGGCGTTGGTGAAGGAAAAAGTGTGAAACGACGCTGGGCGACGAAACGGCCGTGGATGCGGTGGCCAAGCCCCCCCCCCCCCCCCAAGTCCTGAGGACAGTAAAAAAGTCAAGGAGGGCGCGCCAGGTAGGTGGATGAGAGCCCAGAGAGTGGGACAGAGCCCAGAGAAGGGTGGAGAGGCCAGGGAGGTGACAGCAAAGCACTGGAAGGAAGATCGACAGCGCGAGAGAATCACAAGTAGGGTAGACAGCAAAGAGAATGAGATTGAGGCTGAGGATGGAACAAACGAAAGGAGACCCCCATGGTCGCGGGGAGCGTCCTCGTCGATGCCTGGATGGGCACGGATCCCCACCCTCTCCTACCCTCCCTTTCCTGTCTCCCCCCCATCACCCCCTTTCCGCACCCCGCCCCCGCCCCACTCTCCCATCCAACTACCCTCGTTCTCGTTCTCGTTCTCGCCCACCCTCCTCCTTCTTTCACGGGACGGTACAGCGCAGCGCGGGAGGACACGCGCGGCTACGTCGAGTTGGGGAGCGGTGGACGTACCCCGCGGCGTCGTTGTCGATGTCGGATCGGGGCGCACGCGAGTCGGATGTCGGGTGCTGCTTGTGCCCGTGCGCGCGATGGATGGGTCGGGGAGGGCCGGGAGGCTGTACACGTCCGCCCTTCTTGCGTCGGAGCGCGGGCGCTGGGCGTGGGGACCGAGGGCGTGGGTGCGGTGCTGCTGAACGATGGGCGCTCAGTCTTGCGGTGAGCGGGGGACGGCTCCCGCCGCGGCGGCGGGATTGGGTGCGTACATGGTACGTAAGCAGTGTCGAGTGTCCTGCAGCTGTATCTTGTCCTCTTTCTTATTCTCCATCTTCCTCTGCCGCTGTAATTAGATTTGATAGAGCTAGGGAGAACAGGGTCAAAATGCGCCCCGATCGGGTTATAAAAAAACTCACACCGAGCAGGCTCTCGTGGCTCAGGATGGACGCAGGGAGCACGGTGATCATTGTGGAGTATCCATTGACAACCTTCCAGGTGGACCTTTGAGATAGGTGATCGAAAATTATCACAAGGCCGAGAATCTGAAAAGCCATGTATCAGCTCGGTCCGTAGCGGGTGGGACCTCGTGGCGACTTACCAGAAGCTCGAGATAGATGTCATATGCTGCATCCGGGAGCCTTGAGCCGCTGTGGTTAGATTTGATAGAGCTGAAAGGGAAGATGGTCAAAATGCGCCAAGATCGGGTCATCAAAAAAAAATCACATTGCGCCGGCTCCCGCGACTCAAGACGGACGCGGGCAGCACATTGATGATTTTCGAGTCTTCAAGACGACCTGGCGCCGTAGACTTGGTGATAAAATGCCGAAATTTAGACAAGTTGAAAATCCGAGCGTCAGCTCTGTCCGTAGCGGACGGGAGCTCGCGGCGAGTTACCAAAAGCTTGGAACACATGTTATACGCTGCGTCCGAGAGCCTTGAGGACTTGATGGAGCTGGAAGGGAAGATGGTCAAAATGCGCCAAGATCAGGGTCATGAAAAAAACTCACATCGAGCAGGCTCTTGAAGATCAGGACGGACGCGGGGAGCACATTGATCATTTTCGAGTCTCCAAGACGACCTGGCGCCGTAGACTTGGTGATAAAATGCCGAAATTTAGACAAGCTGAAAATCCGAGCGTCAGCTCTGTCCGTAGCGGACGAGAGCCGGCGGCGACTTGCCAAAGCTTAGGATATATGTTATACGCTGCTTCCGAGAGCCTTGAGCCACCATGGTCTGATGGAGCTGGGAGGGAAGGCGCCAAGGTCAGAGTCGTAAAGAAAACTCACATCGGGCAGCTCTCGCGGCTCAGGACGGACGCGGGGAGCACGTTGATCATTACGGAGTCTCCATCGACAGCCTTACAGCGTGGACTTTTGAGATAAAAGGTCGAAAATTATCACAAGGCCGAGAATCTGAAAATCCAGGTATCAGCTCGGTCCGTGGCGGGAGGGAGCTCGCGGCGACTCACTAAAAGCTTGAGGTAGATGTCATACGCTGTGTCCGAGAGCCTTATGTGATCAGAGTTGGTAGAGCTGGATGGGAAGATGCGTCAAAATGTGCCGAGAACGGGTCATAGAAAAACGCACATCGAGCAGACCCTCGTGGCACAGAAAGGACGTGCAAAGCAACGGAATCAATTCCCGGGCTCGAGAAGCGGCTGAGACCCGCGCTGAGCGATATACGCTCGGGGAGGGTCAAAGTCAAATAGCCACAAGTTTGAGGGAAAGGTTGGTTGCGTCGCCGAGCGCACGACTATCCGGAGGCCTGGGAGAGCGACGGGGCAGATTTTAGGACTTGAGGATCGATTGAAACTCTCGCCGAGCGATCGACACTCGGGGAGGGTCAAATGTGTGAGGGTCCCAAGTTCTACGCAAAGATGGGAACGTCGACGAGTGCACAGCAAGCAAGCCAGAGGCCGGGGAGAGTAACAGGACAGATTTTGGAACTCGAGAAGCGATTGGAACCCCCGCCGAGCGATCGACACTCGGGGAGGGTCAAATGTGTGAGGGTCCCGGGTTTTGCGCAAGATGGGAATGTCAACGAAGGACAGCAAGCCAGGAGTTGTGGGAAAGTAACGGGATTGGCCTCGAAAGTTCATGAGCGGATTGAAACTCATGCTGAGCCACTTGCGCGCGACGAGGGTCACCACGTCGCACGCGGGTCAAAGTTGTGGCTCGGAAGCGATCCCGAGAGCGCAGGTCGACGCTGGACACTGTCTCCGCCGTCGAGTGTGTGGCCTTGGCGAGCTACCCCGGTAACGAGCGATCTACACTCGTTAACCGTGGTCGTCGACGACAAGCCTGCTGTCACAACTCTGTGTCACAACCCTGTGACCCTATACAATTTTTGGGACAAATCATCCCTCACAGGCTTCTTATACAGTACGGGCACAAGTACACAAAAAATACATTCATTGCTTCAGATTCAGTACATGCATGGTTGTTATGTGTATATACAAAATACAAGCAGGAGAGCCACAATACGGTACGGCAGACAGGCGAAAGACAGGGACGATGAGAACATCATGAGGACTGCCGTGCGATAAAAGCAATTAGACTTTGGACGAGGCTGTCAGCAACCCTCTCGTATCCGTCCCAACACTTCTTGACCTCCTTCCGAAATTTCAGGTTGTGCCTCCAGTCACTTTGGCGTCGTACAAGGTAAACACCTTTCTCGAAGTGGCCGAGACGTTTCAGAAAGAAATCGTTCTCGCATTGCGGTGTCCACCATGCCCCATCAAGACTTCCGCGCGCCCATGCACTTGGTTTGGGCCACCACGAGACGATACTGGTCTGCTCAGGATCGGATTCCTCTTCTTTGCCCAGCTGTCCGTGTCCTAAATCCGCACGTTCGTAAGGAAGGACGCGACCAGCAGACAATACACACCTTGCTTCCCTTTCCCTTTCCCTTCTGTCTTCTTTTGGCCTGAATCGACAAATCAGTTAGGATGAAACGACACGGACAAGGTTACATACCAGTCCCGATATGATAAACGGCCGCACAGAAGATCGATTTCACTATCAGAAAGCGCGTCGTGCCAATATGCATGTTGCGACGTTCCATCCCACAAACAATCCCCGACATCGTACATGTCTTCACTGAACCCCCGAAAGAAGTCGTCGTCTGAGACTTCTGACCTTGCCAGCCGGGCCATTACCCCGCCGTACTGCAAGGCAATGCGACCGCGCGGAGTATGCAGGAGCTGGAGATCGCGCTGGGTGGTGTACGCGTGATAGTCATGCTCGTCGAACTTATATTCGTGGGGACGAAATCCTAGACCGGAACTGGTATCTGCCTTGAAACCCTTAGGGCGATGACCGAACGGGGTTGGCGTCTCTGACTGCGGCATGATTTCGGCGCTAATATGAGCAAGCCAGAATCGGATGCCTCGAGCCAGCAAGTGTGCTACAACGTCCCTGATATCTGGACCCCACTGTTGACGAAGGACCTCTACAAGGTCTGTCGCTCGTGGGATCAAGAGAACCTCGCTTCCGATCCGATCCCGCTGCCTTTTCGACGAAG